>CACRXK020001597.1:16253-52031 GCA_902702795.2 Paramuricea clavata
GGGGCTGCTGGTGTGAAGGCACGCGCACCCCAGAAAATTTTGAAACTTACAATGGACCCAAATGCATTATAGACTAAATTTCGAGGTAGACAAAAATTTCATCACAGCTTGAAAGAGCATCACAAAATTAGTAATATTCCAAAGTTTCGTTGCGAAATGTTGTAAAATGCGGATAATATAGCCTTGCGAAATTTGCAATTTTCAGTCATTTTGTATTACAAACGGGAAATTGATGCCCCAACACCCGATTGGGCTGTCAATTTCCCGTGCGTAATACAAAATGACTGAAAAACGGCAAACTTCGCAAGGCTATATTATCCGCATTTTACAACAATTCGCAACGAAACTTTGGAATATTACTAATTTTGTGATGCTCTTTCACGCTGTGATGAAATTTTTGTCCACATCAAAATTTAGTCTATAATGCAAATGGTCCATTAAGCCCAGAACGTATAAGATTCAAATCTCCGTCAACGAAACCATTCAACATCTTGAAAACCTCTCACTCGTTAGCAACATCCCAGACTGTTTATATCTGTGGTAGAACTTAATTTTGTTGACCTCTTGCCCATCAGGACAAGTTAGACCACACAAGTACGCTCAGGTTCAGTTCGTAATTCACCCGGGAATTCGTCTGGTTTTTCACGCGTCCCGGTGTGGGTTCCAAAAACGAAATCGTGAAATTTCGGGACGCTTGCGAATTCATCGGTTCTCACATCCGCGGAGCGAAATAATAGAGACCTTACGATTTAGGACGGCAACGCGACGACAACGGCTACCAATACAATAAATCATTGAAAAGAATTGAATAATTACAATATATGAATAATTTAGACATTGTCCTCGCTCTGTTTACAACGCCAATTCACAGATTTTCACGTCTTGATACAACGGCTGCATTTCTCAAGCCGCAACAAGTGCAACTTCAAACTGGGTTCAGCCGACCTCTTCCCAACCATAAAACCCATGTCTTCAACTTCTAAGACTGTATTAAATTCATTCGATTGATAATATACGACGAATTATCTTTACTATACCATTTATTTTAAGGAGTTTGTTTTTGGCCGTCGCCGTCGCGTTGCCGTTTAGGTCTCTAATGCCGGGCACAATTTAGATGTGTTCACCACCCGTTTGATTACAAATGAAATTAGCACTCGTGTAAACCCAGAATATCTCAAATAGAGCAGAGAAATGTAAACGAAAAGCATTCGAATTTACAGTTTTGAGACCGGAGATGCTTGGTTTGCAAGCGCTACAAAAAAGTAACGGCGTTCATCTCGCTGGGCAAACGCTAGTGAAAAAATAAATATGTTTTTACCAAAAAAAAATTGTTACCGCAAAAACTGACGCAAACAACTTCGCTCGGGCGTAGTGTGATACGGTCGTAAAAATACAGTCACGATCTTTCTCAACGTATTTTCAGTTCTAAAATGTTGTATTTCGGCTGATGTGAAAGATCGCGACTCAATCTTTACGACCGTTAGTCTGCTCATGACAAGGGTAACAGTAGTCGTCATACTTTTATAAACTTAATGTTTGTTAAAAATACTCTCAACATACTAAACTTTAAACGTGCTCTGTAAAATAAGGTTCTTGATTTAGTTATATAGCTGGACAAGGCACTATTATACTTAAATGAATGTGTACAATACCTGGATAAAATTTCTGAATTTGTTCAGATGAAAATGACAAAATCGAGGGACAAAAATAACTTCAAGCATACCAAGGTATTCTTTTTAGTCAAAAAAGTACAGAAAATTATTTATTTCCTATATTAAATGTATATATATTTTTACACTATTGTCTCTTAATTGTATCTTATATTTATACTTCCATTCTTGCAAAGAAAATTCCTGGCTACAATGCAAGATTTGGCCAGTCCCGCGTGTTTCAAATAAAAGGCCTGTTTTTGCAGGCAACCCAAAAATTGCTTGGTTGATTAAAAAACGCGCAAGTTGTTACAGATCTTGAAACAAGTTGTAACAAGCTTGTTGTGAAGCCGATATCAGGATGTGTTCGCACTGCTTGTTCCCAGTTGTTGTGACAGGTCTGGAACAAGTTGTTATCATCTTGTTACAAGGTTGATGACGGTAACAGGCTTGCTACAAGTTGTTCCAACAAGACTAATACAGGCTGTTCGTAACAAGTTGCAACGAGCTTGTTGTCGTCAACTTGTTAACAACTTGTTACGTGCAGACGATATCAGACTTGTTGGAACAACTTGTTGCGAGTCTGTTGGCCTCATCAACCTTGTTACAAGATGATAACAACTTGTTTCAGACTTGTCAACAACTGGGAACAAGCATGCGAACACATCTTGTTGACAAGTTGTCAAATTTATACGCGTGTAGATCGTCTGTCTCTAATCTGGCCATTACTGCTCTGATTGTATGCTGTACAACCGATTATTTTGAACAACTATTTGAAATTTATTTTCGCTTTTGATTAAATGATTTACCACACGCAAGAAATCTCACAACTTGTCAACAAGATGTGTTCTTCGCAACAGCTTGTCAACAAGTTGTAATAATGTTGTTATTTTATAAAGTTGCTACAAGGTTGTCACTCACAACTTTGTTGACAAATTGCTGAATTGCCGATGACAAGTTATTGGAACAACTTTGCTACAAGTCTGCTGCAGGTTTATTGGAACTTGTGCGTTTTTACGTGTGCAAGCGATGCGTTAAATGATAGTTTTAACAATCATTTAAAACTGTGAATGGATATGAAAAAGGAATGACGTCATTGAACTGGTTTTAATTAACCATCGGGATCGAGCCGATTAAGGGGCCGATTACATGGAGCATTTTCAACCCCGGGATTGAACTCAGCCCTGTTTACCGGGTTGAAATTTCAGCCCTGTCTGTAATACAAAACTCTATCAAAATCAAACGACAAAATTTTCAACCCAGGGCTGAGTTCAACCCCGGGGTTGAAATGTCAACGCTGCTTCAGCTAGCAGGGTTGAGGGTTGAAATTTCAACCCCGGGGTTGAACTCAGCCCTGGGTTGAAATTTTGTCATGTAATCGTTTCAACCCAGGGCTGAAATTATCATGACTTTATATTCAAGCATGCGTGGTAGTGACTATTTATTACAAGAAAACAAAATAAGGCTTTTTTACTTCCGGGAATCGATGCCGAGAACGTATAGTATAGCGTTTCAACCCCGGGGTTGAAATCGTCCATGTAATCGCAAACAATTTCAACCCGGTTAACAGGGCTGAGTTCAACCCCGGGGTTGAAAGTTCTCCATGTAATCGGCCCCTAATTGTGACTTGGAGCGATCGGTCATCGGATAATTCCGATTGTTGCACGATCGGTCAATCATACTGAGTTTCTTGTGGAGCAATTCAAAGACCCATCAAAGTAGAGTCACTACAACTGGACTTGTACCAAAAAGATCGCAATCCAAAGCAAAAATATGGAGTGCAAAAAAGGTATGTCGCGCTATGCTCATTGAATAATGAATATTTATAATATAACAACTGGACAGTACTCTTTTCATATATACTTTGCCAATAAAGTTTATAAACACCATAAAACTTCGAAATATATTACCAACTGTCGTCCGTTTTGCCAAATATCACCACACTACAACCAATGATACGAAATTATGGAAATAAAATCGTCCGAAAAAATTTCGTCCGTGACACGACAAGGGAATCTGGGAACGAGGTTGCGCACATTCAAAGACTGTTCCCATGGTAACATCAGCTGACGACACCACTTTTAAGCAACTCGCTTGTATTCTTTCGAAAACTCACCGTTTCTCGCCGTAATGATGGTAATGATGGTGTACATGTTCGTGTCTGTGCACGATAGCGCTCGACCCGGAATAGGACGGAATCCCCGAGGGTTTTTCTCCGCCATCGCGTGGTCTACGATGTTTGCTCTTGTGCCGTCTTGGGTTTTTCGGCTCCTCAAAGGGAGTCTGGCGCGGCGCGGCGTGCATATAGACATAGTTATTCTCCTCGGCGTGATAGGCATAGCTTGGGTCTAAGGGCACATCTCTCCTGGTGCCAATAGGTACCGGCGAATTATACCCGGATAACTGCCCTACCGGAGAATGATTACCGGAACTATGTACCCCAGGAGATACGTAACCACCGGACATGTGTCCCCCCGGAGAAGCAGACCGACGCCTTGTACGACGCTGGGGTCTGGATTTGAGTTTCTTCTCAGTCAATTGCGCAAGTTCTTGACCGGGTTTTTGTTCCTGGGCAAAACACCCGCCCGGCTCAGTTTTCCTTCTGGCCGGGATGTTAGGCTTATCGGCCAAGAGGTTACTGTTTTTTTCGGTTTGTCCTAGTGATTTCTTCTTATTCTCGCGCGAGCAACATTTACATTTCGCAGAAGGCAGTCGGCCATTACCTAAGTCGTTATTCAAAACCTGCACGGTGGAACAAGCCTCCTTTCTTCGCTTGGATTTCTTAGCCACAGCCTCTTGACTGGAGGAGCTCTCTCTTAATTTCAATCGTTCAAGCTGTTTCTCGGTCTCCGCCGCATGGTCTTCGGCTCCCACGACAACCTCACGACGAGGTACGACGGCCGCTCCTCGCATTTCCCTCGAAGATTTCTCCTTCGACAACGAAATATGAACTTTGACTTTTTTCACAGCGTCATGCGAGTTTTTCTTGTTTGCCTTGTCTACAGACTTGCCCAGAGCATCGTAGATTGACTTGACTAAGTTGGTCAAATCCTAAAACGAGTTTGAAATACCGAAAATTAGGCAACCTTTTTGATCATATGATACTTGAAACCAGATTAAGCATACTTTGGGACGGTTGTTAAAAAGCTGGCTAGCTTCACCCTTGGGTAACATGAAATTTAATTAAAGCATACTTTCCGACAGCTTGTTTATACATTTGGGAATATCTTTTTCAGAAACCTTATCTTGCTGTTGAAGTGGATAACAGGTTCGTCCGGTTGGACCTACATTCTGAGTGCAATTCGGATATGCAATATTGCAACAAAAATGTCGCACACTTTGCAACTTAGCGATAAAAAAATCTCGCACTCGTAATCGTATTAATCACCTAGTTCACAAGTCAACAAAGGAAAACAAAGTCTCCTTGAAAGGATATAAGATATTCGATTGTTGTATCTCTATAACATTCCATCCAATCCTGACTATAACAAACTTAGATTCCCACAAAAACTTTGGACTTATAAGTTAAAACCAAAAATAAAGGATTAACATTTCAGTTGAAATATGCCGATAGGACCCCTCATGGATTAGCGCTGTATTGAATTGCCTCAAAGTTGTTGTTTTAAAAATCCCTTTATCCATGATAGTCTAATTCATGAATTAAACTTTTCCTGGATAAATAAAACGAGATTTATTGAAGACTGAAGCGGTTCAGTACAAGGGAACTTTATTGTGGGTTGGGATACTTGAACTGAACTCAGACCGTTCAAAATGGGGCAGGCATGCATGGTAGAGTCACAGCAGAAAGTTTGTGAATTGACAAGATTTCAGCGAATTCGTTGGGGAGCTAGCGAAGTCGAAGTTTTGTTTGTGATTTTCAGGGAGTTGAATTCCTCTCAGTCCACTTGAAACAAATATTTCACACCACTACCAGAGAGCAGAAAATGAAAGAGACGCACTTTTCGTTTATGTATTTGATTATAATACGTACCTCCTTTGAAATGCGGCCATTATCTTCGAAATTATACAAAGAGAACGACCATTGCTGTCTGTCTGAACTCATCGAGCGAATAGACACGCCACAGTCTATGTCCTACAGGAAGAAAAGTTGAGCTTAGAATCTTATAATCCGAAATAATCTTTAATCAGTTTAGGATTGGAATTCCTGTTTCCCCCAAACCTGTATAAACACGTTGTACCAACATTAGAGGCAATTTTTTTGCATGTCGAAAAAAGTGTTAAAACCGAAAATCCTTTTGAAAAATTGTTTTGTTTTAGCTTTATTATCTAGTTTATACAGTTAGCTACCTTTTTAAATGCATTTGCCTGTTGAGAAACAGAGAATAATAGTATAAAAATGTCACATAAAATACAATTATCAATGATACTGTAAACGTAACGCCATATTTACAGAGATATGCAAAACTTTATACTGAACTTCAGATATCATTTTCGCTTTGGCGTACCATCTAAAATCTCTTCATTTTAGCACTATTTTGTAGATAAAGCACTAAACATACTTTTTAAGTTCGTTTGCCGATTGAGAAACGTATTAAAAATTTAAAAATTGAATATATAATCATAACCGCCTGTGGTATATTATACTCATTAGTTTTAAGCGTGTCTTACGTAATATTCCAAAAATCTCCTCTTAAAACCATTCGTGTCCATGACGTGTTAAGAATCTAGCACAAAGACGTCACGAAAAACAGTAGCTTATCTTTTAATTTTGGATTTGTTACCACTTTCGATTGCTTTACCCGTGTCTTTGTTTACAAATGGAGTTTTTTTTTACCTGTGTTGCTAACATTGTGAGTTTAACATGCGTGTGGTCATGTCAGCGTTATAGATACTTATTATATCTTAAGCCGTATAGTCGGTCTAACGCCGTGTCAATATACGAAAGTCCTCGAAACGGACAAGTTGTTTTATCTTATTGTATCTTTCGTGTTATTTATTTTACTCTTTCCGCCTGTCCAGGTATGGGAAAAGTATCGCTCCACGAGACCATTCATTGGTCCCAGAAAATATTTCCCCAAGGAGAATAATTGTAATCATTTATAGAATAGATAAAAGGAGAAATTCAAAAGAAAACCGATACAAAGAATGTTACCGATACTGTGGGTGTGAGCTCAGAAATGCAATTATATAAGTGCATTTCCATATCTTAATATTGTGATAGTTTATAAATGTATACAGCCATTTCAAGAAAGGTCGTCCTTTCCAAACCTTAAACCATAATTATTAAACGCGCAAAGCTTAATGGGAATTTCAAGCATAGTAGTTGAATGTTGCAGCTATTTGTTCTCGTGAAGAGATATTTACCATGTCTTTAAGAAATGGGCCACATATATGATTTCTAAACTGATTGAACGATGCTCCCATTATGCTTTGCGCGCTTAGAGTTTAACATTCCTTCTGTTCTTCTTTTTTCCCAGATTCGAATAATCCCAATTTTTGATCTTGTTAAATTTAGGAAGCTTCTCTTACTAATTAACATTCTCACAAATCCCAGTGCTCCATCTTCATTTAAGCAAATGTTTAAATTCTTATCTTCTATTCGACAACGGGCTCTGACTAGAGCTTGCGCATATGACCTTCAACCCCCCTTCCCGCGTACTGACTCTGGTAAAAGAACATTTCTGTACAGTGCTTCCATTCTTTTTAATTGCTTAGATAGCGATTGTAAGCAACTTGCTGCTTCGCCATCTTGCTCTTCACATACTAACGCCAAACAAAAAATTCGTAAAATCTTTCTTAACAAGCTTACCCTTACTAACCATATCGAAGATCTATTTTGTATAAATTGTAAATATTTACTAAATTGTAATTGTATTCATTACTAATTATTCTTTTCTCAAATGTAAATAGTCGTAATCCTTAATACTTTTTATGCCTGTAAATATCAAATAGTGCGAGGGCCGTATGTTAGATAACTTTTACGGTTAATACGTTTTCCCTCGTGAAATAAAGTTTCTATTCTATTCTATTTTAGCTTATAAATTTAGCATTTTTCAATTGTAAATAACGATTAACGGGTGTATTTCAACCCTAAACTAACGGGCGTATTTCAACACTTTATTCTTTAAAATTCAAATCAAAAATCGCAAATCGTATCATATACGAACGATGTGACTTTGGTATTTTACTCTGTCTAACGCAAGATGATTTTACTTGACAAATTGTTAATGAACCAAGCCCTCGGTCAGGAAATAGTGAATCTTCCAGTACCCTTGGAAAATAGATATTGGAAACAGACGAGGCATTTTTCTTTTATAAAGCAGACATTTTTAATTTCCGATACTGAATATAGAGATGACCGCAACGTCCGGCTTCGCCTTCGGGAACAGTAATTAATTTTGCTCTTTCTTTCGAGATCAACAAGTCTGGAACAAGTTGTTATCATCTTGCAACAAGGTTGACGAGGCCAACAGACTCGCAACAAGTTGTTCCAACAAGTCTGATATCGTCTGCACGTAACAAGTTTTTAACAGGTTGACGACAACAAGCTCGTAGCAACTTGTTACGAACAGCCTGTATTAGTCTTGTTGGAACAACTTGTAGCAAGTCTGTTACCGTCATCAACGTAAACTTTTCAAGGAAAACTTGTTGACTGTACACACGAGAAAGTAAACTTGTCAAGGAAAACTTGTTGACTGTACACACGAGAAAGTAAACTTGTCAAGGAAAACTTGTTGACTGTACACACGAGAAAGTAAACTTGTCAAGGAAAACTTGTTGACTGTACACACGAGAAAGTAAACTTGTCAAGGAAAACTTGTTGACTGTACACACGAGAAAGTAAACTTGTCAAGGAAACTATTGTCAAGGGAAACTTGTTGATTGTACAA
Organism: Paramuricea clavata; assembly: GCA_902702795.2. NCBI lineage: Eukaryota > Metazoa > Cnidaria > Anthozoa > Malacalcyonacea > Plexauridae > Paramuricea > Paramuricea clavata. The sequence goes on from CACRXK020001597.1 coordinate 24,754, forward strand.
ACGAGAAAATAAACTTGTCAAAAAAACTTGTTGACTGTACACACGAGAAAGTAAACTTGTCAAGGGGAACTTGTTGACTGTACACACGAGAAAGTAAACTTGTCAAGGGGAACTTGTTGACTGTACACACGAGAAAGTAAACTTGTTAAGGGAAACTTCTTGACTGTACACACGAGAAGGTAAACTTGTCAAGGAAACTGTTGTCAAGGGAAACTTGTTGATTGTACAAACGAGAAAATAAACTTGTCAAGAAAAACGTGTTGACTGTACACACGAGAAAGTAAACTTGTCAAGGAAAACTTGTTGACTGTACACACGAGAAAGTACTGTAAACTTGTCAATGAAAACTTCTTGACTGTACACACAACAAAGTAAACTTGGCAAGGGAAACTTGTTGACTGTACACACGAGAAAGTAAACTTGTCAAGGACAAGGAAAACTTGTCAAGGGAGACTTGTTGACCGTACACACGAGAAGGTAAACTTGTCAAGGAAAACTTATCAAGGAAGGCTCGTCTCTACGGGGTTTTAGAGGTAACGGCAGCACCAAGTACCACCATCTCTTAGACTTAGAACACCGACAATCCGTCAGACGAATGGTCTTCACTGATGGCGTCAATGGACCATCCGTCAGTTCCGTCTTTACCAGAAATCAGGGCGCATATATATAAGCGCCCTGCCAGAAATGTACAAGATTCGCACTATAGACTTATAACATCCCGACCCCTTGAAACTGCCAAACTGAAATTCGGCGCTTTTAAAGTAAATCATTAACACTGGTTAACAATATCGAAGTTGTTTTGACCAAAAAAAGGTTTTATAAAAGTGTGTGACAGTCTATAAACCTCTTTCAAGAACGAAATCCATTACCACAGTTGGAAAGAGCATCTTAAAATGAGTAAAATTGCAAAGTTGCGAAATGTTGTAAAATGAGGAAAATATAGCCCTGTGAAGTTCGCAAATTTATTCCCACGCATTACGCGTGGGAAAAATAACCATTTTTGAGCCGAAATGGTTATTTTTACCGCGCGTAAATACACATATTGATACAAAATTTGCAAACTTCACAGCCAACAGGGCTATATTTTCCGCTTCATTTTATAACATTTCGCAACCAAACTTTGCAATTTTACTAATTTTAATATGCTCTTTCTAGCTGTGGTGTTGGATTCCCCCCTTCTTGGATCAAAAGTTAGTCTTTGAGGCAACGTTTGATGAGCCATTGCCATTGGAATTGTGATCATAAACTAGTATGTAAAGTGTAAAGGCTGCTATCAATTAAACGTTTCTGTCGGAATTTTGCATGGGTAAATTCTAAGTTTTGAAGGATTTGTAAGAAATGTTCGAGGGAACAAACTTTTCTCAAACATTTCTTACAAATTCTTCAAAATTTACCGATGCAAAATTCTTCCTGTGATTATAGAAACTTTTGGTAAGTGTATTACATCAGCCATACTGTATATTGAATATTCGTTTGCGCGCACAATTCAAAGTAAACGATATTGAAAATTTGAATTTTTGCCAACAAGAAGTCTCTTACTGGGGGTAAAAACAAAGCAAATGGCATTTACAGATTATCTCGAATCTGCTTTGTAATAACAAGATAATCATTTTTATAGCGACAGTAAGGAACGAATTAAGTCCTCACGAGAGGGTGCAGAGTTTCAAGATATCTGAATCTCGAAGGATATTCCATGTAAACAATTCAAGGTCACATGATTAGAAATGGGGTCACAGTGGTCTCCCAATGAAACTGGACCATGTAATGCATTGTACTCATTGGATGGTACATTTCTTCATGGTCAAAATAACAGTCCACCAAAAGTTTCAAAAAATGTACTTAGAAACAGATTGTGAATTAGAGAGAATATAAATAGAATAGGAAAATGGGCCGCCCATTCTTTGAAAACCCCCCAAAAGACAGAATTGAGTCATTGATATATTTGATACAAGCAGGTTAGGGAATGATCTGTGATTAACTGATTATATCTTGTTTATTTTTTTAGCAGACAATTTATAGGAATATTTAAATCCCCTATCATATTGCCATTTCAATCTCCAACACATCCTCATTCCCAAGTTAATTCCTGCACATTTGCACAATTGTACTGATTTGTCCAAAGACAAATGGCCGATGTTGGTACAATATGATTTCCAATAGGGAACCAAACGTTATATTTATAAGTTCTTATTTTAGAGACTTAATAGGAATGTTTTGGCACATACTGGCCAGGGTTCGAGTTTTTTCCCCTGGAATCAGATACCAGCATTTCCCCTGTATCTAAACTGAAAATCTGATATCCAAATTCTCAGAATAAGAAAACACACTTTCAGTCTTTATATCATTTAGTTATCATGATCTCAAGACTAAGACCTAAAAATAATACCTGTGGTTCCGGTTCCCAACCGACCCTATTTTTTTCTGCCGACCCTATTATTTTTTCAACGTGATTGGCTGTGCGACCTTATTTTTTTCTGCCGACCCTATATTATTTTTTCAATGCGATTGACCATGCAACCCTATTTTCTCCAGGTAGTTGTGGGCTGCTCATACAGCGTGCCAAAATGGCATCTGTTGTCACACTAATTATTGAAAAAAACATGAAAAAATATTAAAAAAAAAATATGTATTTCCGACCTACCGACCCTAATTTTTTCGCAATATGAAACCGGAACCACAGGTATTTTTTTAGGCCTAAAGAGATTTCCATTCCACATTATGAGTGCCGCATTTTCATTCCCCCGAATGAGCGCCGCATTTGAGATCAAATTTTTTTAAAGAGCGCCGCCCCCGAATGAGCGCCAGTGTAAAAATTTTCAGCCGTCAAAATGGGGACATTTAGTAACAAAAACCTTTTAAAACTTGTCTATTTTATAGTTAAAAGTTCTTGTCATATTCACAAATAAAATATTTTTTAAAGAGCGCCGCTCCCGATTGAACGCCGCCCCCGAATGAGCGGCGCACCTGAAGCTATGAAAATTTAAAGAGCGCTGTGGCGCTTAAACGAGTAAATACGGTATGTAATGACAGATGGGATACGAAGGTTTTAACATGGTGGTTATACTGGGTTATTGCAAATCATGAAACCCTGTACATAGGGCCTGTTTATATGTAAGCCGGGCTGGCCCGGTTAGCGAGACAGCCCGGAAAGCAGGATGTATTTCTCTTGTGTCCATATGTGAAATGATTCCCGCTTGCTGGGAAAAATTTGTTATTTTGATATTGTTTTGACTGTAAGTTAAAAATAGCTTGTGGCGGTATCTTTGAACTTTCATTCCGGCAACCAGGCTATATAGCCCGCTTGTGAGTGTTTATATGGAGAAATTTTCATCCTGTAAGCAAGATCTCGCCTCTTTCAAGCAAGATCTCGGCAACCAGGCCAACCCGCTTGTCCATATAAATGAATGATAATTCTTACTATAAAAATAACTACACAGTGAGATCTCGCTTGCCGGGCTGTCTCACTTAGTGGGCCAGCCTGGCTTCCATATAAACAGGCCCTTAGACTAGAAAAGGACTTCAATCGTAAGAGTATGACACTAACCTCAGGTTTTACTGATGTGTGAGTAGTATTGTCGATATTGCCTTCTCTCACAAAATGGATGTCGATCTGCTTACCATCCGGTTCCGCAGGCAGGTCCACGACTGAAAAAGAAGCATTTATGAGTATGCTGGCTCATTTAGAGAAGTTTGTGTGGCTCAATGGAGAAGAATTGGGCCTTTACATGTGCTATTTCCTCACGTTTTTAAGTTTGAAAGTTGGAAGTTTCTTCAGAAAATGTTTATCGATATATAACCGCAAGAACTCAACATTTGTTCGAAGTCAAGACATTTGTTTGAAGTTATTAGACTTTTGTTTCACAGTTTTTGTCACCTCTTGACAGTAATACAAGACTCAAGTTTATACATTAGTAGATGTATTCAGCTAAATTGGGGTGAAAATTTGCCTGTCAGGACCTCTATACTTGACAATTACCATTGTCAAGTTTATTTAGTATCTGCGAAATTCATGTTGTAAAACAACCATGTAGGTCTAAGCAGTAAACCCAGCCTGTCTACTTAGATTTAAAAGTTAACAGGGGGCCTGGATTTACCCTACATGATGTTCTCATGATTGCTTTCAAAATTAGACCTATGCCTTGCTCATCAGATTATACACAGCCCTACAGGGGCTGAAAACGTGCTTCAAACCATTCTAGTTTCTGTTTCATTCCGTCTAGTTTGTTCTATCCCACTTAATTTGTAACATTTTGTCTAATTTGTTACATTGCATCTAATTTGTTACATTGCATGTATTAATTTGCTACATTTCGTTTAATTTGTTACTTTCGGGCCGATTTGTTACATTTGCGAACCAATGGCGTCATGCGATAATTGTGCGAATGGTTTGGAAAGGTTCGCTTGCCTACAAACGCGCCTAGTCGGGGGCGCGCTAATTATGTGTCTAAACTCTGCGAGAACTTTATCAAAGTCCGCTTCGCGACCGGCCCCCTTTGACTCATTAAACAACAGAGAAAACGCAAGCCATTGAGCAAACATTTAATGAATTTCGCAGACTCCGGCATCCCACAATTTCGACGCGAAAATAATTGCTTACTTTCTATGGGAAAACTTTCCACCGACTTGCCATTCTTGCTGCTCTGATGGTCTGTCAAGACGCCGGGATCCAAATTGTCTTCCTGTAACATGTAAAACAACAATTAGGATAAAATAAATTGATTCGCCCGCACAAGAATTTTCAAACAAACAATGCATAAAAAGCCGCAACAATATAGAGCTTGGGTCACGGCGGTGTTAGGTTACAAAATGTTCAAAGATATGCACATCGCGTTTTTTTTTATGCGATCAAAGTGATATTTTAAGGGCAGAAATCGCCGATAATTATCAGCCCTTGTTTACTGCATAATTTTGTGTTAGTAAAAGATACGAGAGCCCGAGTAAACTCGCATATTAGGCGTTTTACAACGGTTATTGGATGTTTATTTGCAATGGTTTGTCATCAATGTTGAACGCTCAATTTGTCAGTAATAACTCAATTGCTTGATGTGAAATTCGAGGTGAATTTGCCAAGCGATTTTCAATCCTAGATTTGTAAATGAAAGACGGACCCTGACATGTTAAGAACGTACTTTTGGAGACAAATTAACACCCGGAATTTTCTTATAAACATTATAGTTGCCTTCAAGTGCCCCTAAAATTGCTAAGCAGTATTTGTTATTCACATTCAAACGCTTTTACTAGGCGCGCGAAAGTGGTTTCAAAGTAGCTGCTATATTTTAGTGTGCTCTACTACATTTGTTAAGCAGGAAACGTTGTCCCTGAGTTTACATTGGCTTACTGTAGCGGCCGCATTGGCAAGTTAAACAAAAAAACAACAATTTATCTTCAGACGGAAATCTATCTCAAAGATTGTCGGGAGATTTCAACGTTAGATAAAATTGATAAAATTTGCACGCGAGTTTGAGGAATTGTAAAGTAACATTTTAACACATGGCGCGCTTTTGGAGTGGGACAACAGAAGCCGATGTACATAGCCAGTCAAGATTGTGTTTGGATTAGACATTTACTAACACGCTTTTTAAACCAATACAAAGCCGGTTTGACATGCAAGGCCAGGCAAAGTAAGCCAAATAATGGTTTTGAACTTCCATAAAGCGTTTGTGTATATCTTTGCTGTAACCTCGGCTTTTACATATTCGTATCGAGTAATCGAGATTGTGTCATTTACGACACGTAACGCGACTCAAGCTTTTTCGCGGCTTACAAACTCGAAAGCACAGCATGTAGGAAGGACAAACGCGAGCCGACCGCATAAAAATATATCGGCTCTTGTCTGCTCTCTCGACCGTAAGCAGCTACTTCGCTCTATTAAAAACCACTAAAGAACTAACGATTTGCTATTAAAACTATCGCTTTCTTTATGCTGTTCTTATACTAGAATGAATTGTCTCGAGTATTTTGTCATGTGGGAATTATACTTACTTCATTCACTAGATAACCTTCATAGGACGTGACGGTCCGCTTTTGTTTCAAAATCTCTTCCAAAAGCCGTGTTTGCGAACTGGTGTCGTTAATTATTACACAGCCGCCTAGACAGAATAAAGATCATTAAATATCGCTGTAAATTCTGCTCCTAAGTAGACCCATGCCATCTTAAATGGCACACCATGTTAGCCAGAACATAGCACAACATTGCAAACATATTCTAAGGATATAGGCACTGACCTTCGGGCGATTCTCGCGAAATCCAAGCTAAATAAAGGCAATGTAAAAATTAGAATGAATTAAACACGTTCTAAACGAATTATAGTGTTGCAATTTATTGGGTTTTAAAGAGGAATCGAAGGCCAACGATATAAAAATATGATATATTGCACGATCCCCAATCGCATATATACCTTGAATGGAAGGTCGACTGTAGCGTTTGCCCATATTTTAAGCAGAAAACTCGCTTTTAAGCGGTTTAGTAGACTACTCTTCAACAAGCATCAATGATTCAAGCGGCAGGTTAGAGGCAAGCCAGCGACTTTCGCTCAGACCACAGCTTGTAAATATAAACTCAGCAGTGTGCTTCGCTTCTCCGAGTCGCGGCGGCTTTATTTACACCGAGATATTATAGGCGGAATGTTTCGTCTTCTGTCATTTGACATACAGTGAATTAATAATCGCACTAATTGCTCTCAAAACATTGACCAATCAGGAAGCAGTCTTTGAGCGTCAAGCCTCTTTGTTTTCTTGTCGGACGAATGTCGAGTTGCGATGCGCACTGCCGCGGATGTTTAAATATTATTAGTAGTGTCGGCGCGCGCCAAACTTGGAGTATATAACAAGGCCCGATACCCCGGTCACGTCTGAAAGCGACTTCTCTCGAACGAATTCTCAAAAAACAATATGACATCTTTACGAGTCTATTATATTTATAGGGCATATCGATTTCATGTTTGTGTGCTAAAAGTTTAAACAGTATCTGATAGGGTTTTGTGACTGATAGGCCGAAAACCTCTGACCCTGGTGTTCGTTTATTAGTTTTTGGCGACAAATATTTTCCGGTCGTAAAACTCATCTTGGAGTACTTTAAAAATAACCGGAACAAACTTTTCAACATGTACAAAGTCAAAGGCGTAAAAATTACATTCATAAAATACTTTTATACCTATAATAATTCTACATTGGTGAGATGAGCGGGAAAATCGTTGTTGAAAAACTAGTGAAAGGCTACGTTTAATTACATTATACAGGTGGCAATCCGTAGCGGCTCGCATAGCGGCGGGAAAAAGCGCCTATCCGATACGGAATGTACAACTTTCAGAGGCTGAACGAAACAACGTCTCTCTGTTGCAATAATTCCTACGGAACGCCATCCGCGGTGCGTTGTAAAGTTAAAACATATAGCCTTTGTTTCGTCTTGGCTTTGGGATTCTCTAGTCGAACCAACAAATCTTTCAATACGTTTCAAGTTCAACACTTAAATGACCCACAAAGGGCACGACTATTTTTTGGAGTCTTACATTTAATAGCTGCTTCTGGAATTTTACGTTCTAAATTCCTCGATTGTTATCGATTTTAATGGTTTTTAAATTGAATTCTAATCAATATGGCCAGTACTACACTGACAATAGTGCTATTTCAAAGACTCTGGACTCCAAATTTGATAAACTGAATGTAACCTCTTTGAGTTGTTCAATAAGAGATTGCATAAATTTTTGGCCAAGAAGTGTAGTATCATCAACTTTAGTGTCTTCGAACTGCCCTGCTTTTTTGGCGGGCGTAGCGTAAAATCTCGTTGAGAAATACTGGCCGCGCGAGAGCGTGTTTTTGAGACGATGAATTTTCACAATATTCAGACCGTTCGAAATCAAAAAAGAGAAATGTTTGCCAGTCTAGAACATACTTTCATTATAGACAATACTTCATTATTAACTTGCTTTTTGTTTAGCGTCATATAGACCCCAGGTTACTCTGAAGTCGACAGGAGTCCGTGACGATTATCATTAAACAAAATTGACATGCAGTTTATGTTGAGAAAATCCCGTGGTGTTCTCGAGCAAACCCGTTGCTAATGTTATATATTTTTCCAGCGCTTTGGCTATAGTATTTTCAACGTAAATACGAAAGTCTATTTTTTCTCATCTGCGTCGGCACTTTGAAGCTGGCATGGTGGCGCTGACGTCACGTGAAGCAACCAATAGCAGTTTAGTTTATATACAAAGGCTTTTATTCTGAGCAAATTGCGAGCAGTAATTAACCTTTCAAATTAAAAGACTTTGCCCGACTCATCAAACATACACTAAAAACAGCTCTCAACAGGGATACGCTAGTTTATTGCACTCTTCCGGAAAGCTATATATAGGGCCTAAAATACTGATATAACCTTCACAAACGGCTCCGTGGTCTGCTATGAAACATATTTTATGTGCCCTTGGGGCCACAAATTATTCAAACTTTTTTTGTTTTTTTTTGTGAATTTCTTTGTTTCGAAGGCGCGTCTTTCAGTTCGCGTCGTGTTTTCTACATCATTCTATTGTCACATTTTATGGACAGTTTTTATGGTGGTATAATCGCGTCTCAACAGCATTTGATACCGGCTCGAGTGCTTCCAATCTGGCTTCGCCAAACATCGCAGTTTTGGCACCTGTAGTAACACTGGATGAATAAAAGATGACCCTTACCGGACCTCTAAGGGAACAGTTTAGAACTGATAGAGCTATCCAGTATAAATAAAGTTAGTTTCGTTTAGGTTTCTTCCTGTAGTAATACTGAATCAATAAGAGATGATCCTTACTCATGGACTTCTAGGAAGAACAGTTTAGAACTGCTAGAGCTATCCAGTGTAAATAAAGCTAGTTTAGGTTTCCTGCTGTAGTAACATTTGATGAATAAGAGATGATCCTTATACTGGACCTCTAAAGGAACAGTTTAGAACTGATAGAGCTATCCAGTGTAAATAAAGTTAGTTTAGTTTAGGTTTCTTCCTGTAGTAACTCTGAATCAATAAGAGATGATCCTTACTGGACCTCTAGGACGAACAGTTTAGAACTGCTAGAGGTATCCAGTGTAAATAAAGTTAGTTTAGGCACAGAATACTACACAGAAGTCCATCTCCTTTGTTTTTTGCGTAAGTTCTATTCGTCATGATTCGTCACTCAGCAAGTACCGTAAACAGAATCAGTCACCCCCCTGGACATGCGCCATTTTGAGTATTTCCAGGGGGAGACTGCTTCTGTTTACGGTACTTGCTGAGTGACGAATCATGACGAATAGAGCTTACGCAAAAAACAAAGGAGATGGACTTCTGTGTAGTATTCTGTGGTTTAGGTTTCCTGCTGTAGTAACACTTGATCAATAAGAGATGATTCTTATACTGGACCTCTATAGGAAGAACAGTTTAGAACTGATAGAGCTATCTAGTATAAATAAAGTTAGTTTAGTTTAGGTTTCCTCCTGTAGTAACACTGGATCAATAAGAGATGACCCTTACTGGACCTCTAGGGAGAACAGTCTAGAACTGATAGAGATACATAGAAATTACTCTATGGTATAAAGCTAAGGAACTGTCTTAGGTCAAGTCTTCCTAATACTCGTCTAACACGTCCCTTTCTCGCAAAATACATGTAAAACCTATCAGTATCCGCGGAAATCCGATTACGTCAACCTCGTGTAGAGAGTTCCGATAACTGTTTAATTATTTCGACGGCAATGTTTTCCCTCTGGTCGTGAGCAGTTTGATAAACAGTTTCATATGGTAAGGTTTAACTTGTCGAGATAACTTTAAAGATAAGTACGTTGTCTGTGTGTTCATGACATTCAAGGTTTTATTAGTCACGTACTGCGAATCAGTACGTTTTTCACATGTTATACATATTCCTATAGCCTTTTACAAATTCAACAAATAGTTTCGTTCAATCTTAGACATAGATTTCAATGAGAGAAATATAAACTAACTTTATTAGTTATACTGGATAGCTAGTCTATCAATTCCAAACTGTTCTCCCAGAGATCCAGTAAAGATAATCTATTATTGATTCAGTGTTACTATACGGGAGTCAGGAGGAAACCTAAACTATAAAACTAACTTTATTTATACTAGATAGCTCTATCAGTTCTAAACCACTCTCCCTAGGGGTCCAGTAAGGGTCATCTCTTATTGATCCAGTGTTACTACAGGAGGAAACCTAAACTAAACTAACTTTATTTACACTGGATAGCTCTGTCAGTTCTAAACTGTTCTTCCTAGAGGTTCAGTAAGGATCATCTCTTATTGATCCAGTGTTACTACAGGAGGAAACGTAAACTAAACTAACTTTATTTACACTGGATAGCTCTATCAGTTATCAACAACAAAACCACCAACACGGCAACACCACAAACGAAAAAATTCTCGGAAACATCTTAAAACGTTTCAACTTACTTTTTTCTGTAACTTCTTTCCAAACTTTAAGCAGAACACGCTGTGACTCTGGAAAGAGAGAAAAATTAGCGGGGGGTGGCACCGAAGAGAAAAGGGTTGGGTAAACAAAATTTTGAGTGAGTAAAAGGTTGGGTAAATGAAAAACAAAACAACGCAAGGGTTGGGTAATGCCAATTTATTGTCATTTCCAAAGCATGACTCATTCAAATATTGAAGACTAAACTCGGCAATGTCAACAACAGTCATATGACAATACAATATGTAAATCAATTAGAGTGACTATCTTGATCATTTTCCGATTTGTCAGGAGCAAATGGTGTCTCCAAAGAAAGTACATGTGCAGACAACATGAAACTTTAGACTGCAGGAAATTACACAAGCAGTTATCAAACTCATGTCACAGAAGTGATAAGGATATGTGTGACAACTGAATGGTATTATTTTGTGAAGTTTTTGGCCAGGGGTGGGTATTTAATTTTATAATTGATATTTGAGGTCGGGTAAAAATTGTTTTGACTTTTTAATGGTTGGATCAGCAAGGTGTTTACCAAGGAAAACATTTCTCTTCCGAGTGCTCAAAAGGTATATAAATAATGACCGCTCTCTTAGCTATATCACGGGTTGTAAGTTGGAACAGCTTGGAGAGAAACACTCATGTCATATATTGGGCAAGTCATATAAGAAGAATCGTAACCTGCGAACGTGTATACTTTGCCTCAGCCTGCGTAGGAGGTAGCTAAAACGTTGAGTGCGGTAGTTAGGAACACAGGGGCTTCTGAGTTCGCGGGATCGATTCTCGCTACGGACTCATGCATGTGAAAAGGGTCAGTCAACGCTCTGCCGAAAGTCGTGGGTTTTCTCCGAGTGCTCTGGTTTCCTCCCACAGGAAAAAGTTGACAGGGTGGGTTAGGATAAACACAGTTAAGAAAGTAATATCACAATTGTGTAAAGATAAAATAACCTAGGCTAAATATGTAGTTAGGTAAGCGTAATACTGGATGTAAAGCGCGAAGCAAGGAAACCATAAGCGTAATACCACATTGACCACGAAGCTATAAGCCTAATACCATAGCTCTTTCAGTTCCAAACTGTTCTTCCTAGAGATCCAGTCTAGTCTAGTGTCACTATACAGAAGAAAACCCGGGGATTTGGAGAAAATCTACACTGGTCTGTTCTCACATGCCATTGGGCAAAGAGTCAAAGACATAAAATATCAGCAATAACCACACAATTGCCGAGGTAAAACTAGTACAGGGTTCGTAGTCTCCAAGACCAAAACATTTCAAAGACTTTCAAAGATTTTTTCTGCCTATTGTCAAAGACTTTTCAAAGGCCTTTGAGAGCAATCAGGTGTCGAAAAATTGCGATGTATAAGCACCATTTTTACCAGGTAATTAGTCCCGTCAAATCACATCCTAAAATGCACTTTTTCGTCGATATTTGCGAAAATCTTGCTTCAATCAATCTATTTTATTAGCTAGGAAATCGTATAATCAAATAATCACTAAAGAATTTAAAGACTTTTAAAGACTTTCTTCGCTTTTTCACACAATTCAAAGACTTTTCAAAGACCTTAAAGACCTGCATTCAAATTTAAAGACTTTCAAGGATTTCAAAGACCGCTACGAACCCTGTACTCTGTAGTACCACAAACATTCCCTGAAGAGTAACGCGGGTTTCACAAAACTCACCAGCGCGTTGACGAGGCGTTCTTCGTGACAAATTTTCTTCATAGACTAGTTTTCTCGACTTCGAAATGCAGTTTCCAGCCATTTCGCATCACTTTACATCAAACCAATTCCTTGATCAACTATAAAATATGAACTAGCAATGAATAAATATAGTACGAAAATAATGTCAAATCAACTTCGTTTTCCATTGAGAAGAATCTTCATATCCGCGGGATGAATCGTGTCACAAATTTTTTCCCCTGACCATTGAAAATATCGTTTGAAACTTTACACTATAATATATATATATATATATATATATATATATATATATATATATATATATATATATATATATATATATATATATATATATATATATATATATACAATAAAAAACTGACTGTACCAGAGTTAATAGTGTTTAATTGCACACATAACGATCTATATATATATACTATCATGCAGAAGCTATGATTCACCTGATTGCGTCAGATTTTGTTTGCCGAAATTCCAAACAGCGAAAAAATTCTCCAAATCAGTTACGTCTTTTCACAGTTTTCACAACTTGGAACGTCTAGCAGTGTTTGTCTGCAGCTAGGGTCTAACAAGCCGGCTCTACGCCGAAGTTTATATAGTCAGTGTAGGCCGCTGCGCGGGGGTTTTAATGTCCCGCAATTTGGTTTAAGCAGCGCCGATTCAGGCACTTTCAAAACGCGCTATCCGCGTACCGACAGCAAAGCACTTGACGAAAGCGAATTAATATATTTCACGAGCAAGGCCGCTCGAATTTACTCAATTAGATCGTCTTGTATTGTAGCAGAGTAAAGGCACCGCTACATCTAATGAACACGATAAACTCTTTCGATTTTACCACAGCTGAAAACTCGGCTTATTGGGGCCATTGTTTGCCGATAATTCCGTCTGATAAGCGCGTCAGATAAGGCTGGGAAACGCATGCGCAATGAAGGTAACGAACTGTTAATATTGCCATGTGTATATAATCGCCTGAAAATTAAACATCATATGTGTTTGTACAGCTAAGATTCACATAAGCGTACGAGACGGGGGGAGGGGGGTTAGGGTGAAGGCTGCCCCCGGAATGATTGAAGTTGGGCAAATTTCAACTACACAAGTTGGGCCGAAAAAGATGGGGTAAAAAATTGTATGCGATAACAGTCGAAAATGCAAGGAATATGCAATATGGCCATGCAGAAATTTAACGCGTCTCGAAAATCCCACCGTCGACAACAAAAAGTTTCTCATGAGGGAAATTTTTTTTATTGGTCGGTGAAAATGGTACAAAGTCACTATGGCAAATATTTTTTTGCCCCCCTAAATTTTCACCTGTCGCTAGGAAACGTGACTTTATTTGCACTGGATATAACTCTTTCAGTTATCACAGGAATTAAATCCTTCTCGCGGTGAAACTGAAAGGGACGCTATCTTCTGATAGCACTGACTGAAAAAGTCTTCGCTCAATTTGAATCATCCGAATTAGGGAGCTACTTTTAACTCTTTCTTTCCAGACAAGAATAGTCGCCTGTCGTTAGACAGAGTAACACATGAAAGCAGAAACAATTAAACTTTTAAAAGGGTTAAAAGCATAGGTTATTTTTTACCGAAAATATTATGTGCTGTCGGCAAATGATCTCATATTATCTGCCCAATATATTGATGTCGGAACGCTAGTATCGCTGGCGGTCCAATAAAATAATCTATATATTATACCGAAAACTCTGTCATTTGAATATATTTCATTTGGCTTTATTTATTTAAGACAACGGCACAGCGCTCTGTATATATAAACATATTAAATCTATAGCAGAAAATATGCATGTTTCCAAGAGAAATGCTTGCTTGTGAAGCACGCGTATTTATATATCCTCTTCTGCCGAAAGTAGCGAGGAAAAAATGAATGGAAAAACTGTCGATTTTTCGTTCACATAACACATATCGCAACAATTATAACATAAAAAGCTTGGAAGATAAACAAAAGTATATAGCGTCCGGTTAAGACAAGCCAATATATAGTCGTGTTTAATAACACAAGCATAACCACAATAGGTAAAGCGTTATCTGTATCGGTTTAAAATCTAATTGTTTTTAACTTTGCCAAACAGCGCTTATTACATCGCGGCTGAGTGGGGGAGATTTCGGCTTATGATGTACTATGGTTGCAAGATACTGCTATATACCAGGCCGACCGCTCTAATCCCTTCGACCGCATAAACATTATAGTCACAGTAATACTCTGTTTGTGGTTTGCGCATTTTTAAGAAGGCTTTAGTTTAGGTTGTATCGCCTTTTTTAGACTGAACATTTGGTTAGCCGAAAAAATATTGCTGTATCAGACTATATCAGTTCTAAATTGGTCCCCCAAGATCTCGAGATCCGGGCAGTATAAGAGCCATCTCTTGTTGATCCAGTGTTACTACAGGAGGAAACCTAAACTAACTTTATTTATACTGGATAGATCTATCAGTTCTGAACTGCTATTCCTATAGAGGTCCAGTAAGGATCATCTCATATTGATCCAGTGAGTGTTACTTCAGGAGGAAACCTAAACTAAACTAACTTTATTTATACTGGATAGCTCTATCAGTTCTAAACTGTTCTTCCTAGAGGTCCAGTAAGGATCATCTCTTATTGATCCAGTGTTACTACAGGAGGAAACCTAACTAAACTAATTTTATTTATGTTGGATAGCTCTATCAGTTCTAAACTGGTCTTCCTAGAAATTCAGTAAAGACCATCTCTTGTTGATCCAGTGTTACTACAGGAAGAAACCTAAACTAAACTAAATAGCTCTATCAGTTCTAAACTGTTGTTCCTAGTCCTAGAGGTCCAGTAAGGCATAGTTAAGTAAGGATAATCTCTTATTGATTCAGTGTCACTATACCAGAAGAAACCTAAACTAAACAAATTTTATATATACTGCCGGATAGTTCCGATCAATTCTACACTGTTCTCCCTAGAGGTCCAGTACCATGGGCCATTCCAATTCAAATCATAATACTTGTTTGTTTTTACAAAATTTCCTCGGAAGATCGCAACAGTTTAATTTCCTGTTTTCTGCTCCACTTCCGCGTATTTGTTCCGCCGCCATCTTGAATTTCCGCATGTATTGCCGTGACGTCACGGTGTGTGACGTCACCACAACTCGAAAAGACTTCTGGGACCGGTTGTTCAAAGGTGGAATAGCGCTAACCCTGGGTTAAAATTAAACCTGCTGTTTTAGTTTGTGTATTTCTGCACCTCCGTTTATTTCACAACTTCAGAGAAGTAAACTAATATCGATCCAGACAAGATCTCTGAAGAAATATTTCCAAAATTATAATGTAATTAGCGACACGAAAAGACACATATCCGTACCTTTTAAGGCCTGATTCCACGACGAGCGAAATGCGAAAAATTTCGCGCGAAAAGATTGAACGCATGCGCAACATGATTTTGGAATGTTTCTCTGTGAAATATTTCTCTTCGCCGGGTAGTTGAATTCGTTTCTACTCTGTTGCGAAATGGAAATAGCGAAGCCAATCAAATGCTTGTGTTTTGGATGACAAAATAGCGAAACCAATCAAATGCTTGTGTTTTGGCGAATTTTTTCTCTACTGTGGAAATCACTACGAGAGAAAATTTGCGCAAGTGTGTTTTCGCGCGAAATTTTTCGCATTTCGCTCGTCGTGGAATTAGGCCTTTAGAGCCATAGATATAGGAGATCTAGATTGCTAACGCATACCTAGCGCAGGCGGGGCCTACATGATAAATCCAAGATGGCGGTATAACAGGGCAAAAAGACTATAGATTCTATTACGAAAATCAAGATTTTTGCATTTTTTGCCGTCGCATTGTTTTGAAACTTATTCGGTCAAATTTTATAGTAAAGAGAAACTTACCGCGAAGATTTTGAGCATATATATGATTGAATTGGATGAAAACTCGCAAAATTATCCAGCGATAAAAGTTCGTGTGAAATGGTCAGTTGGTCAGTTGGAGCGTTTTATTGCCAGAAATACTGTGCTATGTTAACATCTAGCCTTGTGAATGGTGTTTTATACTTGCATCTCTCATCATCATCTGCTCTGTCCTCATAATTATGAAAAATGAACTGTTATGTACCCCCCCCCCCCTCCTTGCTTGTTAGAGAAGTAAACTGATGAGAGCACTGGATAAGGGTCTATCATCTATGGTCTGTTATAATTTGCTTTCTATGCAAATAGTGAGCAAAAATTAAAGCAAAACTGTACAAGTTACATATATAGTACTATATCAATACTATACACGAACTTTTATCCTTGGATAATTTTGCGAGTTTTCATCCAATTCAATCATAAATATGCTCAAAATCTTCGCGGTAAGTTTCTCTTTACCATAAAATTTGACCGAATAAGTTTCAAAACAATGGGACGGCAAAAAATGCAAAAATCTTGATTTTCGTAATAGAATCTATAGTCTTTTTGCCCTCTTGTACCGCCATCTTGGATTTATCATGTAGGCCCCGCCTGCGCTAGGTATGCGTTAGCAATCTAGATCTCCTATATCTATGTTTAGAGCGCTATTTTCAGAGCCCAGATGAATTATTGCAACGGAGAGATGTCGATGTTGTTTCGCTCAGCTTCTGAAAGTTGTACATTCTGTATCGAGTATCGGGCAGGTGCTTTTTCGCGCCGCTACGAAAAGCTATCCGGTATAGACTATATGTAAAGTTGTAAACGTATCTGGCCTAAGTTGAAATGAGGAAAAACCACCTATTTAACCATATGATTTAACCGAACGAAAGGAGATTCTAATTTAATTTCATTCCCGGAGACAAAAAAAACGAGACAAGATTGAATTTCAAAACCCTAAAGATGATAAAAATATACTTATAAACAAAGCGAAATATATCGCTATGAATTACCTACACATACATGCACTAAATGATAACTTCTAATTCTATATACAATTATTCAAGCGGTTGTTTGATAAATATTTAAATTTTCCTGAGCGTATATACCCACAAGGAGTGTGAATACACGACAAGACAAGCCTCCGAAATGAAAGCGGAAAAAAGTCGGCCAAGCAAAAAAGCAGCTGCCATATTCAGTCGGGAAACAAAACAGCAATAGTCGGGCGCCGATAACCTTTTTTACGCCGAACAGCATCTGGCTAGCCGCGCGCCGACAAACACACAATCTTAGAGCTATCGAAATTTGACATTTATTGGCACACCATTAGCACCGAATCGACTTTAATCACAGGTGTACGCACTCAACTTTAATGCGTGGATTTTTTAAAAATGAATTATGCTCTCAGATTCGTCATTTTTAATGCATCTTTGAATATTAAATCGCTGTTATGATGTGTTGGACTTTGTGTGGGGGATATTTTAATAAACTATATTTGCGCGCAGAGCTATATAGGCCGCGTGGTCTGGAATATTGGGTATAGTTTCATATTCGTTTTCGTTGAAAAGGAAACGGACTTAATAATAAGACCCTTACTGGACCTCTAGGAAGAACAGTTTAGAACTGATAGAGCTATCCAGTATAAATAAAGTTAGTTTAGCTTAGATTTCCTCCTGTAGTAACACTGGAGCAATAAGAGCTAGGATGATCCTTACTGGACCTCTAGAAAGAACAGTTTACAACAGATAGAGCTATCCAGTATAAATAAAGTTAGTTTAGGTTTCCTCCTGTAGTAACACTGGATCAATAAAAGATAATCCTTACTGGACCTTTAGCGAGTGTAACTGATAGAACAATCCAGTATAAATAAAGTTAGTTTAGTGTAAGCTTCCTCCAATAGTAACACTGGGTCAATAAGAGATAACTCTTATACTGGACCTCTAGGAAGAACAGTTTAGAACT
Organism: Paramuricea clavata; assembly: GCA_902702795.2. Taxonomy (NCBI): domain Eukaryota; kingdom Metazoa; phylum Cnidaria; class Anthozoa; order Malacalcyonacea; family Plexauridae; genus Paramuricea; species Paramuricea clavata. The sequence goes on from CACRXK020001597.1 coordinate 42,684, forward strand.
GATAGAGCTATCCAGTATAAATAAAGTTAGTTTAGTTTAGGTTTCCTCCTATAGTAACACTGGATCAATAAGAGATGATCCTTACTGGACCTCTAAGAAGAACACTTTAGAACTGATAGAGCTATCCAGTATAAATAAAGTTAGTTTAGGTTTCCTCCTATAGTAACATTGGATCAATAAGAGATGATCCTTACTGGGCCTCTAAGAAGAACATTTTAGAACTGATAGAGCTATCCAGTATAAATAAAGTTAGTTTAGTTTAGGTTTCCTCCTGTAGTAACACTGGATCAATAAGAGAAGACTCTTACTGGACCTCTAGGAAGAACAGTTTGGAACTGATAGAATTCGTACTATATCCAGTAGAAATAAAGTTAGTTTAGTTTAGGTTTCCTCCTATAGTAACATTGGATCAATAAGAGATGATCCTTACTGGGCCTCTAAGAAGAACAGTTTAGAACTGATAGAGCTATCCAGTATAAATAAAGTTAGTTTAGTTTAGGTTTCCTCCTGTGGTAACACTGGATCAATTAATAAGAGATGACTCTTACTGGACCTCTAGGAAGAACAGTTTGGAACTGATAGAATTCGTACTATATCCAGTAGAAATAAAGTTAGTTTGCACAGGCTAAAATAAGTATAGGGAGTACAACACCAAGAGGAATTTAGTTCGGTTAACACTATATTTGCATCTATGAGCTGGAAGATAGAAGCTGAAGCAGTGATGGGAAACATAGGACCCTCCCTCATGACCTTTTCACAGCGACTCTCCCATTGACATGTAAATTCTCGCCAAAACAAGGGTCATATTTAAACCCAGGAACGGGTGAATGCAATATTCCACAACTGTCATATCTTTATTATATATATATAAGATATCAAACCTCACATTACCTTAAAAAAACCCCAAAGAGATAGGTTTCAGAATTGAACGAGATATAATCCAAACAGCTATACCAGTAGGCACGATCCTTTTACCAAGCCGGTGTTTGTGCTTTTAAAACCGCATGACGCGGTATCACTGTACTTAAGGCACAGACTGTCATATAGACGGCAAACGGCATATGCGATACTAGGCAAATAAACGTCCTGATGAGAAGGAACCGAAATCAAATATTGACGTGAGTCGTGCGATGCAGACGTCCGCCATCAATCCATTGGCCAAGACAAAGGCGTTTGAGGGGAAGTCAGGCAGTATAAGTCGACGCCGCCACTTCGGAGACGCCAGTATGTCTCGCAAAACTTTTGACGAACCGTTGCAATGAATATACTATAATATCGATAATATAATGTTCTATCGTTTTCCCGAGACAAAATGGATGAGGTTTAATCATTTGATACAGTGTTGGAATTAAAACAAGCATTTTTACGCTTATAATCGAGCTAATATACTGTTTTTTGTTAAAAATCGCTTATGACTACTTCCAAACTTATCAATTATTCATCGAGACTTACAAAAGAATACGGCTAGACGTGTACACTATACGTGCAATATAATGTGTTTTGGCAATTGTTCTGAATGGATATTTTAAAAATACATCCAGGGCGCTTACATATATAAGCGCCCTGTTACATGACTTTAAAAGAAAGCCGAAAACAAGCACAAATGTATCTATTGAGAACTTGTATAGCTTACACCATTAACAGACGCCACTTTTGCGCAGCTTGTGCGGACTAAAATTCGTGATGTAAAAATTTTGCATTTTGAAGGATTTGTACGAATGTTTTGAAGGATTGTACGAAGTGTTAAACACCGAGTTCGGTTCCTTCAAAACCTTCAAAACTTAGAATTTCCCAACGCAAAATTGCTACTGTGATCACAGAAACTTTGATAGTGTAAACTAGGCTTTTATAGTATCGGACATTAGCGACTCATGCACTTATAACAATTCGCGATATTCAACCACTCCGGAGAAATTTGCTTGAGTTCGTCTAAACATATGATACGTCTGTGTGTATGAATATGGCAAGTTTTGCCAAGGTTTAGTAGGTCTACAAAGCAAAACTATTCCGCACCAATATAGCACGTTTATATTTTGAAGCAGTAATTAAAGCCTGCGGTCATAGAAGCATGAGAGTTAATTCTGTGATGATGATCGTTAATTCTCGCTTGCGTTTATCATCACTGTTTTCCCTTCCTTCAAGGACATTGGCAATAAAAAATAGTTTCGTTCATTTGAAAGAACTCTTAAAACTATGTATTAAACTCTATTACAGATTGTTTATAATTATATCTTGCCTAGTTTTCAAAAAACATTTCGACTGAAAAAAGTGAGCTGTTCGCCATCTTGGGTTATTGAGGACTATATATGCATGTTACCTCAAGAGAGGGGGGTCACGCTAATTTTTTATCTTGAGAGTAAGCAATCATTCCCTGCTGACAGAGGTCTCTATTTGTGCAGGAAAGCGAAGGAGAAGAGACCTCTGCCCATCCTCGTCCCCAGGCCCAAGCGACCTCTGCCGAGATCATCCTCGTTCCCAGGGCTTATCTGACACGTTTTCTGTCGCGCATCAACCTCGTTCTCAGGCTCTTCCCTCTTGAGGAGAGGAAAGAGCCTGGGAACGAGGTTGGTTGCGCATGTGCAAAAATTGCCATGACAATGACTGATGTTCACCACGTGATATCAAACCGGTTTTTGAAGGAAGCAACTTGGTAATTCAAAGACTTACCGTAGTTTGAAGGCAAACAAATGTATCTCGGCCCGATAAAACAGAAAAGATTGCTTTCTTTTGTTCTTCTGTCACTGCTTTCACAGTTTCATCTTTGAAAATATCAATTACATAACTTAGAGCACTTTCAAACATGAAAAACCTCGAAATGACCACGCTGTGCAGGCCGCCATTTTGACACTATGGGCTCAATGTCATTACAGCGTAATTCAGCTCTGAGCATGCGTACTATTTGTTTCTCTAAACCGGTTTCAGAACTTGTTTTACAAACTGGTTTGACTCGTCCACGATCGTGGACTGAGGAAGTGTCAGATTTAGGCAGAGGTCTCTTCTCCTTCGCTTACCAGCACAAATACAATCTCGTTCCCCAAGCCTGCGATCCTCGGGAAGGAACGCGAGGCTCTGGGATAATCCGTTGCCGGAAGCCAGGAATTCTGGCTAAGATTGAACTACGCATTCCATTTCAACGGCCAATCACATTCCTCCGTGAAACGGATTATCCCAGAGCCTCGCGTTCCTTCCCGAGGATTGCAGGCTCGGGGAACGAGATTGGCACAAATTGAGACCTCTGCCAGCAGGGAAAAGCGATCAATGCGGGCCCAAAACTTCGTTTCTGGTTGCATTCTAAAATTGAGAAATGATTAAAAACATTTCAAACAATTTTGGATTGTTACTCGGTCATTTTAGAGTAGTTTTATATGGTTAACCCAACTCCTGACGTCATCAAAACCATATAGTTAATGAGGTCAAGAATCAACCTCGTACCCAGGATCCCAAAGGACAGAAGGAGAGACCCTGCCGGAACGAGGTTGGTCAAGAATTAGTCCAAGACGGCGGGCAGCTCATTTATTTCGCTTTAAATATTTCGAGAACTAAGCAAGATATGACAAATCGGTAATGGAGTTTAATACTGTAATTTTAAGAGTTCGTTTGAATGAGACAAACTAATTGTTTTATTGCCAGGGCTCTTTAGGTGTGGGTGCATAGACGAATAGAGCCTGACGATGAGAGTTCATGAGAGTCTTTGCTGTGTGTGGTAGTACGGCTAGCTAAAGTCCACAGATCAAACGAAGATGAGAGTTACATAAGAATTGGCAGAATTCACGCGATCTTGGTTAGCTGTTCTTAAAGTGCATATGACATGAAATTTCTTATTTTCTTAAATGAAAGAACTCTTTAAGCTGTAGTGTAACTTATTTTTCAGTTTCTTGTTTTTATGGTTTGTTCCCGAGATATTTCAATTTGTTTGATATGTAAATGAGTGTGAATATGTCCGCTAATTTATGACGTCATGTTGGTTGCAAACTTAAAATTAACTTACACCGGTTATAAATGTATTAACTCTAAAAACTGTTGATATTAGTTTACGTTTTTCTCCAGTGTTTCCAGTGAGTGAAGTTTGAAATTATCATCTTGGATGATAGCAGTGATATTCAACCATTTTGAAGAGCTTGCAACCAAATTGACGTCATATATAATTTAGCGGACATATTCACACTCATTTATATATCAAACAAATTGAAATATCTCGGGAACAAACCATAAAAACAAGAAACTGAAAAATAAGTTACACTACCACTTAAAAAATTTCATGTCATATACACTTTATTTTAATGCTTTCCCAACGCTATCATGTATTCCATTTAAGTTAAAACATAGTTGGAACACTTATCAAACCTTTATTTTGTTAATCTAGAGCTTGAAATGTCCCCGTAATAATGCTTGACTGTCAACTCTCATAAACTCCAGGCAATAGCCAACTTTTAATTTATGCGCGCAGGGGAGGGTGGGAAAAGTATCATATTGCTGATCATGCTGAAAAAATAAAATGGCGGCCGTGTAAACACGGAGTGACAGCTCATACTTGTAAATATTGAAATATTTCGGTTGTCTCGGCAGTTTTTATTGAATTTTTATAATTTTTATTTTATCGAATCAGCATAATGAGCAATATGATACCTTACTTCCCGTCCCCCTGCGCGCAAAAATTAAAAGCTTGAATTGCCTATTCTTGTTCTCGCGTTACACCGGGGTATGAGAGTTGAGAAAACTCTAATGCAAACTCTTGCTTCTCAACTCTCATTAACTCTTGTCATTGATTTGACCGTGCCTAACAAATATACAGGGTGTCCCCCCAAAACGTTCCCCTTTAGAAATCCCTCTTGTGCGTTATTATACCTTTGGGAATTTAATTTAATTGTACTGATGAACGGCGGAAGTATTTACAACGTCCCTTCGTCCAAATAATTTAACACTTCGGTTACACTTCGCGTTAACGTATAAGTTGTTACGACAAATACCCGTTGCTTTGTAGGCAGTTGAACCATTCTTTACTCGAACTGACGGCATAAGACGAATTTGTAATTTGACATTCTTGTGTTGCTGTTCGTTTTAGAAGCGATTTTAAATTCCCAGAGATATAACAACGCACGTTTAACAACAAAAGAGTGATTTCTGTAGGGGGACTTTTTTGGGGGACACCCTGGACATGTATATCGTCCATATAAGGATGCGGGATCCAGTTATCTATAAATTGAATGGCTATTTAACCAAATAAAAACCTGTACATCTCTGAGAACAAAAGGCATCCATTAAGAATATCAATTTTATATGTACAATTGCGACGTTTCTCACAGCAACAGTTCTGCCTAAAAAATATGTAATGATAACCTATATTTAGGCCACTCCGTTGAATTGCAATATTGACGAGAATTAGGCCAAGAGCTAAAGTTTAGCGTACTTTTCGCGTTTGGTTTTGACTAATTTTGTAGAAGACAACGTTAATAAATAATGGCTGTATCATTAAGCTATGGAAACGAAACGATTTGTATAATACTTAAAATGATACGATTTTTGCTAATACTTAAAACGCATTCTAAGTGACAATTAGACAACGAAGACGACTTTTTTTTAACGAGATAACCACTCATTTGATTTTGTTTTTTCGAACAAACGTTTCCACATAAAGTATACTTTTATCCTAATGTTATAATTACTCCCTGTTATTTATTAGACGCGTGCATATAATCCCAGGGTAGTGTTGTTCCCATATCTTTCATTTTACTTGCAATTTCTTGAGTTCGTCGTAATGAATTGGATGGACAACTCGGGTGCCACATTCTATCATTGGCCAGTCAATAACAGCCATTCTGCGTTGTGTAAACTTCGAGATAAAATCAGCCAAGATCAAATTAATCATCGTTATGGTCTCCACAATATTGGCTCGTGTCTCTTTCTTGAAAAAGGATTTTATTCCTCCTTGAAGGTGCACTAAAAATATTTGTTGAATGGCTGGCATGGCATGTAGTTCTCGAAGATACCGCAAACAATCAGTGGCCGCGACGTCTGGGTTATCTAATTGTTCAAGAATTGCACTCGCTATTCGCACTTTACTAGCAAGAACTCTATCTTCTGTGCTCAAAGATGCGTTATGAAATGCTTCGCTTGCTTTCATACCTGCCTCTTTGAACGATTCTTTAGCAGACTCAAATCGTTTATTTGATTTAATCTTTAGTTTTCCGACGGTATTGGCAAGTGCAAGTGCGTCATCCAAAGTTACAAACTTTTGAGCTGTCGTCGTCTCGGCCAGTGAACTTGCCCCAGCGCTCGTTGTGTCTTGCAACTGCAGACGATCGTAACCTTTTCCTAGACAGCTAATACTCACGAGTAGATCTTTCCGAGCATTAGCGTCAAGTTTAAACTTGATGTCATCCAATTCACGAACAATCCAACCTCTAAATTTCTGGTCGGCAAGACCTCCATCTTGGAGTTTCTCAGCGCCATAAGTGCGAAGGTTGCCTGATACTATAGCGAAGACGAGCTTCAGTACAGGTGTGATGGCAGAATTCGAACATTTAAATTCTGTTACTTCAGACATGTTTGCTCAACTGAGAGAAGTGAAATTGTAAGGTGTTCCTCTAACGAGTTCTATAGACACATAAAAATGTGCACAGTTACAAGATTCTTGCTTTGCGTGCATGGATCAATTGTAGTTCAAATTTATACGTAATAATCTGTTTCAAAATAAAACGCTTTAACCTAGGTCCTAGCTTCCAGCAAAACTCTTCAAGGAACTTTCATATTATAATTTGATCAAAGTGTATGGTAGCCATATAAATCTTTTGGATCTGATGATTTTAAATGAAAAATATTTGAGTCAAAATTTGTTGACGCCATTGACATTGTGATCACGGAAACTCTGACAATGTAAATCAGCTTTCATTCCCACGATCAGGCACAGTTGGAGGCGAAGACTTCCTGATCAAAAAACAAAAGAAATCAGCAACCGAAACTTGCCTTTCAAATGTCGGTAATTGCGTCACAGAAATGAAACTAAAATTTTACCTGAAATAATCCCCGCTTTGGGAAGTCAAACTAGGCAGTTCACATTTGTTTATTACTTAAGTTGAAAGTTCCTTGGTGAGTTTTCCTGGAAGCTACGTTAAAGCGTTTTATTTTGAAACAGATTATTACGTAATTTGAATTACAATTGATCCCACGCAAAGCAAGAATCTTGTGACTGTCATGCACATTTTTACGTACGTATAGAATTTCACTTCTCTCAGTTGAGCAAACATGGCTGAAGTAATCGCACTCAAATGTTTGAAATTTGCCATCACACCTATAATGAAGCTCCTCTTCGGCATAGTAGTAGGCAAACTTCGCACTTATGGCGCTGAGAAACTCCAAGATGGAGGTCTTGCCGACCAGAAATTTAGAGATTGGATTGTTCGTGAAGGGGATGACATCAACTTTAAACTTGACGCTAATGCTCGGAAAGATCTACTCGTGAGTATTAGCTGTCTAGGAAAAGGTTACGATCGTCTGCAGTTGCAAGACACAACGAACGCTGGGGCAAGTTCAACCGAGACGACGACAGCTCAAAAGTCTGTAACTTTGGATGACGCACTTGCACTTGCCAATGCCGTCGAAAAACTAAACATTGAATCAAATGAACTATTTGAGTCAGCTAAAGAATCGTTCAAAGAGGCAGGTATGAAAGCAAGCGAAGCATTTCATAACGCTTCTTTGAGCACAGAAGATAGAGTTCTTGCTAGTAAAGTGCGAATAGCGAGTGCAATTCTTGAACAATTAGATGACCCAGACGTCGCGGCCAGTGATTGTTTGCGGTATCTTCGAGAACTACATGCCATGCCAGCCATTCAACAAATATTTTTAGTGCACCTTCAAGGAGGAATGAAATCCTTTTTCAAGAAAGAGACACGAGCCAATATTGTGGAGACTATAACGATGATTAATTTGATCTTGGCTGATTTTATCTCGAAGTTTACACAACGCAGAATGGCTGTTTTTGACTGGCCAATGATAGAATGTGGCACCCGAGTTGTCCATCCAATTCATTACGACCAGGAAATTGCAAGTAAAATGAAAAACATAGAAATAACACCACCCTGGGATATTGTACAACATCATCCGCTTAATACGACAGAGTCGGCGGATTTTGCTGTGAACAGCAAAGGAGATATCATAGGTACTTTTAGAAGTAAAAATCCTGGAAAACTCGAAAAAGCAACTGGGACGTGGCAACGGTTTTCTCGTTCTCCGTTGGCCTTGGGTGCCCATGTTGTTGATGTAGCTATCGATGATACCGATACGGTGTACATTTTGTCGTTTTCCAGTATACCTATGTTATCAGGCTACAGTTCAGATGGAAGAATCACCAAGCACTATTCCTCGGAAGTGTTCGGCAATATTCGCATTCCGTATACAAGGGAAGTGCTTCGACGCTTTACTGTGACAAAAGACAAAAGGATTGTATTTTATAGTGAAGGCCGTGGGAACAATGTCACTGTATATTTATGCGACAGCAATTGCAAACTAATGAAAAGCTTTCCCGTACGTTTACAGTCTGGATATAAGAGTATAGTTGCTGAATTTGTTTCTAGCGATGAGTCTGCCAATAACGAAATAATACTCGCAACTGAAGATACTCTTCGCGAAGCAGACGGCAATCTTCTGCATCCACGTATGCTTCATGTGTATACCCAAGACGGAATGCTACAAAGGACTGTTACATTACAGCAGCGATCACATTGGCAGATTATCAGCAGAACTTTCAACCATATCACTAAGAATTACATTGTTTGCAGTGAAGACTATGGCAGTAACATAGTATGCATGGAATGTTTTTCGGAAACTGGTGAACTTCGAAATTTACTCTTCTTGGATATGGAGTACGCAACTGGTAACGAGCCCTTCAGAACTAGGCGTCCTTGTCTTACCAGTCATACAAGAGGCACAATTGCCTTGGTGTGTTCAAACTGTGTACTTTATCTACAGTAGTCATTCATGTAATCCTGTAGGAACTTACAGTACATAAACTTGAATATAAAACAACTGATTTTTACATAGTACTTTGGCAAGTTAACCATTAATATTTCATAAACTTATCGGATAATTAATACGACCTCAGTTTATATATTCTCTCACAGAGCGTCCATGTTCAAGGATAAATTTCATGCTCATGTGGAACAAACTTAGCTTTCTGATTGGACACTTTGAATTTGAGGTATAATTAATATTGTTGCTTGTCACAGGGAAGCCAAGAAAATGATTTGTGTTACTTCTCTCCCTTTTATGCTTTTTGAACAGTACTAATCAAATCAATAATAATATAATATATGATGGGTCAAACCAAGCACGGATTTTGCTTTGCACAGA
>CACRXK020001598.1:2475-52018 GCA_902702795.2 Paramuricea clavata
CCCCCCCCCCCCCCCCCCCCCCCCCTCAGAGGGAAAACAATGATAGGTGCATTAAAACATGTACTGAAATTCCCTATTTAATAATTGAAATTCTATGCAATCGATGGAATTGATGATCGATAAAATCGGTATGCAATTGATAATAGTTATAAAATATCAATTAATCGAGGGTTTTGGTATTGTCCTCAGCGGAGAAGTGTAATGTCCACAACAACTCGTTTATCTTCTTGGGTAAAAACAGAGAAAATAACTAGAAATAGTGTGACATAATAATTAAACCTGAAACATATTGAACTCATTACAAATAGTTCCCTAAACGTTTTCATCTCATGGGAAAATATGATCACACATTGTTGCAAAATACACATGGTTCATTTTTGTAATGTCATTTTGACCTGGGCATAAGCATGTTCAATATTGGTATCGATTAAGTCTTGTTTATACTGTAATACAACTTCTGTAAGGCAAGCTGGAAATAATTTTTGGGGACCTGCCTGTCAAAATTACCAGCACCAATGAATTTGTGCCTGTCATGAAACAAAACTACCAGTCATTGTACCGGACTGCCAAAAACATAGGATACAAAATATGCAATGGTTAAAATCATTAAATACATAGAAATTACTGCATGGTTGGTGAGCATGTATGATTTTTATGCACGAGTCGTGAAAGATTGCAAACAAATGAGTGAGCAAAGCGAACAAGTGAGTTTAGCAATCTTTCACAACAAGTGCATAATGAAAATGGTACAAATGAACCAACCATCCAACCAAGTCAGTTATTTTCTTCGACACTTTAATTTTTTTCCACTTGGAAGGAAGTTTGATCATCATTCATCACGAGGCGAATAAGAAGGAATTTTTATCATAGTGGAAACACTGCACAAACATGGCATCGCATTTAAAGTATTGCGTATTTAAAAACCAGATAATTTTAAACTTTATAGCACAAATAATAGAGAAGTTGTCGACAGGAAGGTAATTTTAGTTTAGTTTAACTACTGAAATGAGCGCCGGACAAAGTGACAGACACAATCAAATTTGTGCCTGTCAAAACACTACAAATCGTGTATTTGTGCCGGGCTATAACCGTGGCTGGATGCTTATTTCCAGGCATGCTGTACATAAGGTCACAGCAGCAGCATGAAGGGTCACAGCAGCAGCATGATTGGTGGCGTGGAGATTTGGCCAATAATTATGGAAACCACTCAGTATTTTAAAAAAATACAAGTAGCACAACTGTAACTCTTAATAACATTTTGATTTTTAATTGATGTTTCGACTAGTTTGCAGTCATCCTCAGGATTAATAATGATATTTAATAATGATTAATAATGATTATTAGTCCTGAGGATGACTACAAACTAGTCAAAACGTCGATTAAAAATTATAATGTTATTCGGAGTTACTGTTATTTTGTATTTTCTTGAAATACTGAGTGGTTCCCATAATTATTGGCCAAATCTCCGCACCACCAATCCATCCATTCATACTGCTGCTGTGACCTTAATTAAAGAAGTTGTAAAATAAAGTCTTGTTTACACTAGCAATTTGTACTGCAATTTCCACAGTGATTTCTCAAAATCCCCAATTTTACTATAACCTGAAGGCAACTTGCAGATATTTTACTGAACATGTATTTATATAGGGTTTTGGAATAATTAGCCTTCAGATATAGGTGATGTGCAACCACTCCCATGGGATGCAAAGAAAAGGGAGATTTTTGCCATGTTGGATGAAATTTGCATTGCAAACAAGCAAAATCCTTTGTCAATGTCATCCAACATGGCGACTGTGACGTAACTTGCACATCACCTGTTGGGTGTTCGCACAAACCAAGAATTCTCGCACAAAAATCTAACAAGATATGTAGGTGTGGGAACCAATTTAAACTAAGATTGATCAATCATATATAATTATTCTTTGATGAAAAAATTAGAACGTTTTATAGAATTGTAATTGTTTCTGAGTTATTTCCAGAGCCGTACCGCCGTAGCTAGACACGATAATTGGGTGTGTGTATATTCATATATTCATGTTTACATACCGTAAAAACAATCGATTTCAAAAGAAATCTGTCGGGCAGAACACAAATATATGAATATTATACACACCCCAATTATCGTTCTAGCTATGGCCCTGGTTATTTCCATATCAGTGATTGCCTTTGAATTTAATGAAGAATTCGCCATATTGCTTGCAACTTGGGACTTAATGAGCTAGTGTAGAGTTTTTATAAATATATTTTGCACTCCAGCTTAATCAAGGTGCGCATTAGGATTAGTGTCAGGGTCATGCATTGCAGGCTTTTGTTATTGTTTACATTTTACTCAAATACAACAAATAGCTATAAAAATACCTTGTTTGGTACATTTCTGTATTTCCAGATCATCTAATCTATTCGTCCCGAAAAATGGCCGCCAGCAGGAGTTTGAGCCCGCAAATTCCTGGTGTGACACTAATCCTTTAAAACATACTTATTGGTAAGCTGAGCAGTGTGCCAGTCCATGTTCACAGGGGTGGGTCTACTGTGGGGTGCAGGAATGTGGGCACCCCACCTAGTGGTGTCTGGTATACCATACATTTTCTGCTTTTCGAATAGTGATTAGCGAACGTCTACTGTTAGCGCGTGTCGATTTCTTGAAATGATTTAATTGATTTGTCACCTCACGAGAAAATACTCTCGTTAAATATCATGGTTAAATATGTAAACATGTCAAGGTTATTATACAGCCATATTTTCAACTGTACTTTAAGAAGGAAATATTATGTATATACTGTGCTACAGTAACTATCCAGTCATGCGTGATAAAAAGCCGATATAAACTTTATAAACAAAAGATAATGTAAAACGTAACAGAATGGGGACAATATCTCAAATAATGGGAATGTCAGGATAATAGCGTTTGCAGACTGCAGAGGAGAGTGGGCAGTATATACACAGCCAGAAACGCGCAAGTTGCGGCAGGTCTGCTGCAGACCTGATGCAACTTGCAATCATCAAGCCGATATCAGGATGCGTTCGCATCGCTTGCTCCGGCTTGATAATATCAAGTCTGTTGCAAGTTGTCAACAGACTTGCTGCAAGTTGTGAACTGCAGACTTGATGAAAGTTGTGAACTGCAGGCTTGATTCAATTTGTGAACTGCAGACTTGATGCAATTTGTGAACTGCAGACTTGATGCAAGTTGTCATCCACAGACTTGATGGAATGATGCAAGTTGTCAAAAAGCTGAGTGAGGAAAGCGCCTTATGAAGCTTTGTGTATCCACTATTTTGAACAAAAAACGGCCAAACAGGTTGCCATATTTCGGTTGTATTGTTTCGTAAAATAACAAGACTTTTATATATGTAATAAACTTGCGAGATGATTTTTGAGCAAAACAGCCGAAAAAATACGACAAAGAAAGGTTCTTATCGTAAACAATTTTCAAAATTAATTGGTCTTTAAGTGCGTGCGACCGAAATATGACAATCTACATGTACTTGCCTATTTTTCTTCAAAATAGTACATACACAAAGCTTCAATAAGGCGTCTTCTTTGTTCGCAGATTTCACTTGGAATTGGAAAGAAATTGTGTAACGAATTTCATATTCATATCAACGATGAAGATTTATGTATTTATCATTTCTTAAGCTCTAGATGTTGTATTCTCATTGCCACTTTCTTCAAAAATCAAACCAGCTTTGAGCTTTCTTCGCTTCCTTGTGAACGTGTTTGATTTCATTTGAGGCAGTTCGCACTTCGCATTTGTTGAAATTTTATTTGACTCAAAAACAACTAAACATGATTACGTGATTGATATGTTTGTAATATTTCGTCCAATTCTTGGGTTTCATATGACGTCACAGTAGTGACGGGGGGTCAACTCTAAAACAGAACACAGTTATCAGAGTAAGTCGATTGTTCGTTTTATGTATTAACCTTGTGTTTGATGGCAAATAAATGGAATTTCGTATTAATTTTCTCACTCCAGTACAGCATAAACATCAATACATTTGAGGTTGACCCCCCGTCAGATTCACTGCATAATGCCGTAGTCATGCACAGAATAGGAAGATATACCAGAAGTCTCACTAAAGCAAGTATTTGTCCGCGTTTTTACAAGCGATTCGTCATCAATCACGCCATCCTGGCTAGTACAATCGACACTTTGTACCTATCAAAACCTGATAAAAACTTCCGGCTGTACTTGCCAGGATGGCGTGGATTGGCGTGAGCACAGGCGTGAGCGAGTTAAAATTTTCGTGGACGTAAAACAACAAAGGCACCGACTCAAGTTACACTTCTGCTATACTTTCCTATTTTGTGCCGTAGTGAAACCCAAGAATTGCAACGAGGAATGATGACGTGTGCATACGCCTTTATCCAATCAGATTAAAGAAATATAGCGATAGCAGATGCACGTCAGCAAGTTGTTCCTAAATTTTCATTTTTATAAAATTTTTAATTCATTTGTGACTTGCGAGAATTTTTCTACAGCAGTCCATTTCAACTCATCTGATTTAATTCATCAGAAATAGCTGTATAGACGGCTAAAATACGGCCAAATAATCCTTTTGATTTAAAATACAAACATCCCCATGGTTAAATATTCATGTATAGAGCGATAAAATAATCGAGGGAACGGCTTTTCATGGCCGAATTAGCCAAACAATAAACAAAGTCTGTAAGCTGTGAACAAGTCAAATGAATTCGTTATCAACTTGCAGCAAGTCAGCAAATGTCAAGTTGCAACAAGCCTGATTTTAACGGACTTGCTGGAAGTTGTTTTATCAGACTTGTTATTCACAAGCTTGCTGCAAATTGTTTGAACAACTTGCAGCAAGCCTGCGGATAACAACTTGCAGCAAGCCTGATTTCTCAACTTGTATCAACATTGATGCGTTCATCAGACTTTCTGCAAGTTGTTCCATCAGACTTGTCAAAACTTGATATCCACAAACTTGATGCAAGTTGATGAAACAACTTGCATCAAGTCTGCAAATGACAGCTTGCAGCAAGCCTGATTTTCTCAACTTGCATCAGCATTGATGCGTTCATCAGACTTGCTGCAAGTTGTTCTATCAGGCTTGCTGCATGTTGCCATTTGCAGACTTGGTGCATCTTGTTTCATCAACTTGCGTTTCTGGCTGTGTACTGTGTTTGCATAGAATTAAATTTGAAAATTGTATTTCAGGTAACCGAACAAATCCTAACCTGGATGATTTGCACCTTGCCTTCCAAGATACCGGTGTGGTTCTACAAGAGTTGGAAAATTTTGTGGCCCAGGTAGATCCACTCCAATTTATTCATCCCTTCACGACGTATCCCAAGTGTCAGCCATGCCGGCTACAACATCCAAGCAAGGGAGAATTTGTAGATCGAGCGGAGTTCTACTCTGAGCATCTGCCTCCCCTTCCAAAAACCTGTCAAGAGCCAACAGGTTCTGTATGGCTATAGTTTGTTACTTCTACAGTATATTCTTTTGTTCTTTTGTCACAAACGGTATTTTGCGTATATATTTTCTTTCAGGTTCATATTTCCCCCTCCGGCTGTTTATATTCATTTGCCAGTGATACTTATAACATTTAGTTGTTTGTTAGTGCCATTCGTATCTCTATCTACAGTATAGTCAATGTCTATAATGTTGGATCGGGTTGTACAATAACATAAACTGAAACTCGAACGGCCTCCGCCAGCGTAGGTAGTGACAAAACGCCAGAAAACTGACGATTGATAGGGATTCAACTGCCTGAAAAATACGAAGGGCCTTCGCTCGAAACGTCGAAGTTTTACTTGTATTTTTCAGGTAGTTTAATCTTTATCAAACCGCAGTTTTCTTGTACAGTAACAGGTTATTGACAGTATGTACTATACTGTAAAACATGTTAAACTATTGTACGTACTGTAACAAGTTGCACAGATATTCGAATTCCCTTGAACAGCAAATATTATGTGGTAGCAAAATATTAATTCATTTGATTGCACACGTAATGTATACGGTACATGAATGAAAATTGTATATTTGACGAAGTTTCTCAGGTTTCGATAGAAAAACGCTCCACCCCTTAAGCGAATATCATCATTGTTATATAAACAAAGGGTGTGGAATAGAAACAAGATGCAATAGTGAATTGTAGTATTTTTATTATAGACCATGATGGTTGCATTAGAATTAATCTATCATGCACAATTATTCTTACGTCTTGTTTTTTCTACTACACATCTGCGATGTTAGTCTTCCTTGCAGCCAGCACTTGTGTTATGCCCAACTACCGAATGCTGATCCGAGGAAGAAATTCCTTTCCAACTATTGATCAATCAGAGCAAGGCTTCCAATATCTGGAAACCTGACAATTGGCCTTGCGTTATAATAACAAACTGTTTTGTGAATATCGGTGTTTACATCGATAAATATCGGGATTTTGGGCATCTCAAATCCTGATATTTACCTATACAGTATACACCTTAAAATGCAAAAACTCGCAATCTCGATCGATAAAAATGCGGTTACATTGATAGCGCTTTTACTGTAGTAGAGTGGAATTCTCGGCTTTATCTTTTGGGAACATGCGGGGATTAGAACAACACAATATATCACATTAACTACAATTCCTTGAGGCGGATTTTTTCTGGAAATAATGGGCTGTAGTCATGAAGTGCACTAATCACGACTGGTAAACGAAACAAAAGGAAAGGAATGTTCTTCTCGCGTAGGCAGTGTCTGCGAAGGAGGCTGTTTCGATGTTGGTTGTCGGAATGTGTTTTGTTTCGTCTGTTCACTACTAGATACTCGATTATCTGGACAAGTTAAAAACGAAAATGTCAACCTCATTTATAGGTGAAAAGGAAGAAAATACAAGCGCAGAAAATGCCACCTTCACCAGTGCTGAAGAAACTGAAAAGATAAAGTCAACTCCTTTGAAGGAGTCGAGCAATGTAATGGAATCAAGTGACAACGTGGCGGTAAAACGCCGTCATGAGGGTGGTATGTTATTTCCACGCGATAATAAACGCTCGAGGTTTGATATCCCGGCTAACTTAAGTCTCGAGAAAAAAGAAAACTTAGAAAATACTGACGCGGAATCGTTATCTCCCGCTACCCCAGTTTCACCCTACTTACCACAGGACCTTCCGAAAATTCCCGAGGAGCCTGCAAAAGCCCCAAGCTTTATTAAGGCAAAGGCAGTGCAGAAACAGATGGTATTACCCTTACAGAAATTAACACCTCCAGAGAAAAAGACGAAAACAGAAACATCTCCGAGTTCCAAGAAACCTAAAATCAAGAAAGAGAAGTCCATTTCGCCAAAGGTGCAAAATATAGTGGCATCGCCCAGTTCTAAATCTGAAATGTTATCGCCTGTTAAAAAGCCTTCTAGCACAAAAAACTCTCCTTCTGCGAAGAAGAAATCACCAATGAATGTGAAGTCACCTGTGGTCGAGAAACAAATAATAAAGAAATCTCCTAATAAAGGTAGTGAAAATAAAGCTCCCACTTTTAGCAGTAAGAGTAGTCCTTCCAAAGAGCTCCTGTCAAAAGCTATTCCAGCAAAGAAATCGCCGTCCATCGTTGAGGGAAAGAAAGACGTTGGATCGCCCAAAGTTAAAGGACGTGAATTTAAACCAATGAAAAAGAAAAAGTTGATTACAGACGAAATGGATAAGGGGACATCGGCACATAATGCGGACAAAACTACGAGTAGCCCAAGCTTAAACACTCCAAAATTAATGATAAAACTTTTACCCAAATCAGATCAAGCTCGTGAATCGCCAAAGTCAAGTCCTGTGGAACAGAAGATTTCGACGACACCAGTGAAGGTTAAGACGGCGAGTAGTCCGTCGTCCACAAAGGCACTGATCATGAAACCGAAGACATCAGAAGGTGTTGTAAAAAGCGAAAAGAAGTCAAAAATTTCAAGTGAATCACTAGAAATTGCTGTATTGAAGAAAGAACATAGCAAAAAGAAGAAGAAAAAGAAGGATAAAGATAAAGACAAAGACAAAGAAAAGAGTATCCGTAAAGAAAAACGCAAGGTATATTTAATGAATTTCATGTTTTTACCGTCGTTTTTATCCAACGGTCACGCGAACGCTGACGTTTGTCAGCCAATGAATGTGATTGATTGGATTAAAGGCTGTTTTTATATGTTTTCATCGCTTAAAATGTCTTTACATGAGATTGTTCAAGACATCCGTAGACGTAAACGGTAGAAATTTGAAGTGGTTAAAAAAGTCGGTTTTCCACTGCAAGGCGAATTTGTTCGTACGAAGCTTAGCAACTGGGCGATGTGATTGGTTAGCAAAATAAATCGCTGCGAAAATGTTAGAAAAGTTTTCTTTTTTTGGCGACAAATTTTATTCGCTGATTAATCTTACTGCCAATTTATTTTGCGATTCTCAAACTTAATGAAAATACAACTTTAGAGTAGATTACTCCATTTCAAAGTTTGGATAACGCTTATTGCAGAGTCTGAATAGCGTTAACAAAACGAACCTCGATAGTATAATAGAATAGAACAGATTTAGGACTAAGTATGTAAAACAAATACGTACAGCACACAGATACTGTAGAAACAAAATAAGTAAGCCACTTCCTGGTGTATTTTAGAGTGACAAAGCCGAACCCCCAATACCGAAAATCAGATTTAAACTGGATCCATCAGGGGAATCAAAGACTGGTGAAACGATGACGTCCTCGTCAAAAAGGTAACATCTATCTGTTAACAAACTTCCACAAATTCCACATCTCTGGTTATTGCACCCCTATATAATAAATACTACTTATCAATTATATAGACCTGGAACGAGGGGGATTGCCAAACATTACCCCGAGGGATGAAATAACCCGAATCCCAAGGGATATTTCATTCCTCATGCTAATTTTTGTGGAAGACCCGAGTCAAAGGTCTATAAATGATATAGTATACCGAGCCTTGTATCGTTTTTTGTACGAGGTACTAGAAAACAAATAGCATTAATTTAATCAACATTTAATAACTTTACAATTTGAAACACAACTTTTGTTGACTTTTCATTAATAATCAAGGAGAAATAATTTGGAAAAATACAGTATATTGAAGGTGAAGGGAAATGGCAATATATTTTTCAATTTTCTATTTGAAAGAAATTTTAAGACTATATATAATACTCTTTTACCGTTTTTTCATGTCTTGCTAACTTCTACAAATATTTTGGTCGTAAGGAATGAAATGTCCGCCATCTTCAATTTTTGTAGATATGCATGTCACGTCACAACAGGGGTCACGCAATATTTTTATCTAGACAACCACTAATCATTTTGCACTCAAAACTATACTCTGTCTGCCCTTCAAAATATCAAGATCACTGAAAACCCTTAAAACATTTACCAATCAATATTTGGTCAGCAACAAATACTTTTATATAGTTAATCCTTGTTGTGACGTCACCAAAACTACCGTTAATGAAATAAAAAAATTATCCAAGATGGCGGACATCTCATTACTTCAAGTGAAAATAAGTCAAGAACTAAGCAAGATATGAAAAATCGGCAAAAGAAGTTAATATATAATTTCAAAAGTTCTTGCAAATGAGAAAATAAAAATTTATATTGCCATTTCCCTTTCAGTTAACATTGAATAAACTAATATAAAGTCATTCTCTTGAGTCTATAACGTTTATTGTAAATTGGTGACCGTTATCTTGAACGCCATGGTAGGATAAGATAATTTCTCATCCTTGACGATGTCAATGCCCATTCCCTCTTAAATAATATCGCCTCAGTCCTTGTATGAAAGTTAACAGAGGCCCTGTCTTTTATATCGACGCATCTTCTATCTTCTCAGTTGAATAGAAATTTGCTAATTCTTTGCGTCGGATTTAGTTGTAACTGCAGTAAGAATAGTTACAAAATTATAAATATTATATTGTAAACACTTACCGAGACCTTGGTAATTCGGGATATCGGAATTCAGTAACTGTTTTATTATACATTGCAATTTTATAACTCTTTCGACAAACAATCATTTCTCGCACAAAACAACGTTTGGTTCTCCAAAAACAGGAGTGGAAACGATATTCAAAATATCACAATAACAGCATAAAAATAAGAGAAATCTCATTTATGTATTAAAGTTCGATAAAAATATCAAAAGGTCTGCTTTTTGCACAAAAATATGAGCCTGCTGTTTAACAGGATTGAACAATGTTGTGCTGCCCACATTATTCGCACTTGTCAACAATGTTGAACAATATTGTTGAGCTTGTATAGGGTGTAACAATATTGTTCAATATTGTTGACAACTGTGGGCAGTAAAACAATGTTCAATCCTGTTTTCATCAATATTGCAACAACCTGATCGTTTTTAGCCGTGTAGCAGATAACTGTGTTATGTGTAGGTTGTGTAATTTCCATATATTTAGCTGCAAGCTATTGGCCAATCAGAAGACACGTAGTGACTACAATGTATAATAATTAACAATTATTGGATGAGGTTTTTGTGATATGCGGAATTACCAAGGTCGAGGTAAGCGTTATCAGCCGAGCCGAAGGCGAGGCTGATAACGCTTATATCGAGACCTTGATAATTTTGCATTATCGCAAAAACCTCATCCAATAATTGTTTTATTATACATTTGTTTGTGTTAAATAGATACCGCTTGCTAATCATCGCAGGCTCATTTGCAGATAACTCAGTTATATCTGTAGGCGCGATTTAACTGTAAGCTCTTAGCCAATCAAATTGCTTTTACCAACTACAATGTATAATAATAACAAATAGCTCAAGTCTTATTGACTTGCGGTCCTGCGATTTTGGTGCAGCGTCCCAACCAACAATTTGAAAGCGGAGAGTGACACTACTTGATTACCATCTGTTGTATTTAGAGAATACGTTGTTTTTATTTTTCAACACTTTTTTCAGCCAGGAAGAATGATAGGTTATTTTATAATTTTTAGTCCCGTCTTCGGTGTTGGTCTGTGATCTGGTTTTGAATGCATGCAGCGTTCTACCGGGTGTCGCAAAAAAAACAACTGGACACTGTTTGATTTCATGTAACGTAAAAACTATCGCAATGAAGTAAAGATCATTGCATTCAGAAAGGACTAACTTAGATTTTGATATATAGCACTTGAATGTTTGAACGTTGAACTACTGTTTTTGAAAATGCCAAAAATTAGCATAAAACAACCTTATAATTACCGATGTAGTTATACTTGTTAAATAATAAATATTTTTATTTTGGTTGTATCTCGCTCAATATTGCATGTATATACATTCAAGTGTTATACAGCTATTTCAATTAAGGTTGTCCACGAGCAAAGCGGAAAAGTCGAATATGAACGCGAAAAGCTGCTGGGAATCGCTAAAAAATTAATGCATTTATTAGCGATTCGACTTTTCCGCTTTGCTCGGGGACAACCTTAATTGAAATAGCTGTATATCAAAATCTAAGTTAGTCTTTCTGAATGCAATGATCTTTATTTCATTGCGATAGCTTTTATAGCTTTTACGTTGCATGAAATCAAACAGTGTCCAGTTTTTTTTTGTTTTTTTTTTTTGGGGGGGGGATTCCCGGTAGATCCCGATTACCTTTGTATCGAATGAATTCTTATTTATCGTTTTTAAGTGCTACATCGTCTAGTCAGTCCTCATCAAAGAAGACGTCAAGGATTGTCATAGAAACTGAAAATGTTAGCATCATCACCGAGACATGGTCTAACACTCTTGTAAGTAAAAATGTACACGATTCTCTCCACATAGGATTCCTATCGATACGAAAATTTCTTGGTCGTAGGGATATTGTTTTCGAATTTTCTTCATATCTGCATGGGGTCACAGCGAAGCCAAGAAAATGTTGTATTTCATTGAAATCTGCGCATTTTATCTGCGCATTCAAAATCTGCTCAAATCATATTGTATTCTCAATATGTCCTGTCTTTTCGGAATTTGTTTTTTACTTTACAGAATAATATTAATCGGCCATTGCCGGCCGTTATAATCCAGAGTGTCCCACTGCTTCTTGGAATCTTGGATAACAAACGCCATAAGACTGTTATGTAAATTTAATGATTCGTGTGTATATATTGTTGGTTTTACTATAGGATTACGATCCTGACAGAGCTTACTTCTGTCCTGTTTGTCATAAGCAAGATGATGGTTCGCCAATGGTGGGCTGCGATGGTTGTGATGAGTGGTGTCATTGGTATGTTGACGAAAATATTAATTACAAATGTGAGGCTGGTCAAAAACGAATTAGGATAGGCTCGATCAAACCGGAATTACATTCTTCCCAAAAGTAGCGCGCCCTCCAAAGTAGCGGCCCAGTGAGCTCCATATATACTGGAGCGAAAACTCAAGTCCAAAAAATTGAAGCCAAAGATGGCGGAAATTGAAAAGCTATTGGAGGTCAACCCAGTCCCTTTCTATTGTTTTTGAATCCGCCGTCGAACACGAAGCTGCCAGGAGTGTGCCGAAATTTCGTATTTTGACTTCGATTTAATTAAAGAAAAAACACAGACTATGATTTTATGAACTGATAACTTCTAACGATAACTGGAATTAGCTGGGACAAATCGTATTTATTATCATTTATAGACCCGGAGCGAGGGGGATTCGGCGGAATATCATCACTGAGGGTAATATTTCGACGAATCCCCCGAGCGGAGGGTCTGTAAATGATATATTATACCGAAAGTTAAAGACCCAGTACTAAGTTCAGAATAAACTTTAAAATTTGCCGATATTAACTGAGCGAAAACAAATTTTAATTTCTTATGTATACCTGAGTTTTTGACGTTTTCTCTTTAAAATGTATGAGCATGTATCCTTTGGATCATTGAAGGTAACATACGTCTTGAAAGTCTTTGGTTAAATCAATAAATCTTCTGTCATATTGTTTCAGAGCGTGTCACGCGTGAGATACTAGAGACCTTACGATTTTAGGACGGCAACGCGACGACCAAAACAAACTCCTTCAAATAAATGGTAGTAAAGATAATTCGTCGTATCTTATCAATCGTATGAATTTATTACAGTCTTAGAAGTTGAAAACATGGGTTTTATGGTTGGGAAGAGTTCTTCTGAACCTAGTTTGAAGTTGCACTTGTTGCGGCTTGAAATGCAGCCGTTGTACCAAGACGTGAAAATCTGTGATTTGGCGTTGTAAACAGAGCGAGGACAATGTCTAAATTATTCATATATTGTAATTTTTCAATTCTTTTCAATGATCTATTGTATATTGGTTGCCGTCCTAAAATCGTAAGGTCTCTACTAAAATCATGAATTTGAGAGTGAAATACCGTAAAAAAATCACATTGTCACGTGGTACAAATGCTGTTTTTTGATTGGACAATTTGAGGTATAATATAACTTAATACACGTAGCTTTTGGACGGATAAAACCGAATGTAGCAGGGAGGGGTGGGGTCGCTACTTTGAAGATCTACGTACGATACTGTGCCTTTGTTTAATGCGACATATTTTATTTCGCTGTTCAGGCCTTGTGTTGGTTTAATGGCGGCGCCTCCGGAATCCGAGAAGTGGTATTGTCCTTTGTGTTTGGTGAGGAAAGACAAAACGAAAAAAGGAAAAAGCAAGAAGAAAAGCTAGGATATTTATTTTAGTCAAAATTAATATTGTAAATATATTCGCTGTATGCAAATGCCGTTTACATAACAAATTTTTAATATGGGGTGACTGATTTAGAAAATATGAGTAAACACAAGTTTTATTAACGCTTGTCCATGCACAACAGAGAACATTTTGTCCATTCATACTCGATGTGTATGGTATAATAAAAAATCGCATAGAGAATCCGAAGTGTAAGTCTGCCGCACACGATAGTTACGATGGCTGGCTCTTTGGTGAGCTAATAGCCACGCGTGGCAACAATAGAACTTATAGTCTAGGACCTGTATGTATGTATGTATGCGTTTCATTTAGCACAGGTAATCTCAACTGTTTTGGGGTAAAATGACCATGGCGGTCAACATGGCATATGTACCAAAACTTGAATCCGGGACGAAAGTCCTGAAAACGACCCCGTCCTGAAACGGCATTCCCGACGTAGTTCTAACTTCCGAAAAGCAAAAGCGACAGCCTTTCTGGAGTGCTTATAGTGTTTCGAAGGGTTGCTTTTAGGGGTGGTTATTGGAAGGAAAAAATTGTCTAAGTATAATATTTTACAAGAAAATGACCATGCACCACCCCAGGTAAATTACGCATAAAATAACTAATATACCTGACAGAAATTAAATTTCTTATTTCCTAAAAAAAATTTTCATGGGATGAAAAACTATGCTTATTAAATTTAATATAATTTTTGTAGATTTCATAAGGATTGTCAATTGTCATTGTTTTCTTTAAATATAATACATTTTATTTCACTTTTCCAATTATTCGATTGGGACTATTCTACAATGAAGTACTCTTGGATACTGCATGTAATCTAAAAATACATATGAAGACGAATAAGTGGCATTTATCGGGCAGAGAAGCGGCGAGGCATTGCATTGGCGCTTTGGCGGCAATTTGATGAAATATCGAAGGATAAAATGCACTGCTTCAAAACTTGACGAAACTTGGTTGAATCTTCTTTAGCCATTTATCATTATGTAAAAGTACAACAACTGGATGATATTTGCGAGACTCGGCGATAAAAAGCAAACAAGACGGCAAAATATGGCTGAAATTGAGGGGGTAAGTGAAATAAATTGTGTTATATTTAAAGAAAACAATGACAATCCTTATGAAATCTAAAATAATTATATTAAATTAAGCATAGTTTTTCTTCATTCCATGATAATTTTTTTAAGAAATAAGAAAATTTAATTTCTGCCAGGTATATTAGTTATTTTATGCATAATTAGCAGTTTTCCTGGGGTGGTGCATGGTCATTTTCTTGTAAAATATTATACTTAGACAAATTTTTCCTTCCAATAACCACCCCTATAAAAGCAACCCTTCTAAACACTATGAGAACGTGAGAAAGGCTATCGCTTTTGCTTTTCGGAAGTTAGAGCAATGTCGGCACTGCCGTTTCAGGGCGGGGTCATTTTCAGGACTTTCGTCCCGGATTCAGGTTTTGGCACATATGCCATGTTGACCGCCTTGATCATTTTACCCTAAAACAGTTGAGATTACCTGTGCTAAATGAAACGCATACAAACTCCTATACAGGTCCTAGACTATTATAGCTAAAGGATCTCGCGTGCGCACGGTTTTTGCTGTGGAACCTGACACGCAAGGAAAATTCTGACTATCATGTTTTATTTTATTCACGCGAGGCACGAATCGCATCCTGTGCGGATGTTGTGGCGCATATACTTCCCACGTGATGCGCCATCTTGCGCATGAAATAGCGGGAAGAAGAATTGTATTGAACAAAATGATAGCAGAAGAAAATTTGGCTGAATTATGGCCAGACCATCCCGGTATTTATGATACGCTCAACAGAATTTAAGAAAGAGACAGACGTCGCCTAGCTCAGCTAAAAGCTGTCGTATGCGGCAGAATACTGTAACATTAATTCGCTTGTATCTGAAGAGAAAATAGTTATGACCAGTTGACATTTTCCACTCATCGCAAGTACCAACTTGCGAGCTCGCTGCCAGTACTTACATCCAATTACAATGCTCGACAGTTTATTTTAATTAGATGCAAGTACTCGCAGCGGGCTGGTGAGTCGGTTTTGCGATAAGTGGAATCAGCCGGAAAACGCGGACTAAAGCAGTAAAGGCTCTTTTCCACAGTGGAAAAGAGCCTTTAGTCCGCGTTTTCCGGCTGAATCACATCAGTCAAAAACTGATCGTCACATCTGTCAAAAACTGTTGTATGCTGTAACGCCTCTTTATGAGAGAAGCTAAAACCAGAGAACGTTTACACAATGCACTATGAATCCTGGTTTCGCCTCCAACGTTTTTAAATTATTGGACGTTATTTAACACCACGCCTCGGCATTGTTCGCTCAAAGCCCTCAAATTCGCAAAAGCTTTTGGGCATAGGTAATTTTCGAGTTAAGCCCTTTTCGAGTTAAGACTCTCACGTGTCTTTTATCTCCCGGTCTTATAAAGGGTGAACGAAAAACATCCCCCCCCCGTATTTTCGCGCACCCTTTTAAAATATTCAAATAAAAAGCCCTTTGAGAGGCAGAGACTGGGAGCAAGTATACCGCCGAGGAAAGGAGGTCTCAACTCGATGTCAATTATCGATTTAGACATTACGGCATTTTTTATGCCTACGATTTAGAGATGTTATTATTGCAATTAGTAGAATAATACTAGTATACCGTATTGCAAATGCTGTAATTTGATTGGCTACTCTACTCGCTATCTATTCCTCGATAAATAGCGAGTAGTAAAACAATCATTTTCCTGGCACATTTAAAAAAAAATGGCTTCCAGCTCGCGTTTTTCTGAGGTTTCGGAGGACGAAGTTGATTGTTTACTAAAACAATTAGATTACTCACTCTCGATTTTTATGAGGTGATAGTTGATTCGGGTTTCCTCCTTATCAACTATCACCTCATAGAAATCTCGAGCTTGTAATCTAATTGTTAATTATAATGATTGAAGGTAATTTTAGAATTGAAGTTCGACAATTAGCCTTTCTCACGCCGCCATTTTTGCGTGGCCTTTCAGCCGAAGTCTGCGAGATAAGTCCACCTAACAGCGACATTTTATAATTTTTTTAGCGAATGATGGTAAATTTGCTTTGTAAATGGTTAGTTTATTTTGAAAAATTGCTTTTCACACTGTTTTAATTGTCTGCGTTGGTTAGGGCACTCAAACAACGCGGAATTAATAATTAATTCAAGAAACCACAGACGCTGTAAACTTAGACCGGGAAACCTTAAATGGAAATTGTGTGCGCTATGATCCAATTTTGGCGAAGTTTGTGGACAGTCTTTTTCCAACATTAGTTCATATTTTCGTGGGTGGAAGCGGAATATTTTGACTTCATCATTTAATATATTCTTACCTAACTGTTTTATTCAAACACTATTCTTATCACTAGTCATATTTAGAACCCCGCGTGTTTCAATATTCCACCCCATCCCGAAATAGTTGCACTATACTCCGTGAGTAAATCCAATGTTCCTACGACGTTAAGCGTGGCGACAATTATCACTGCACATTTTTACTGTTAATTTATCACTGCATATTTTCATCTTATCACTGCACAAATTGCTTATCAATGCAAACAACTATTACGTATGCTTTGTGTACTTTCTTATATAAGGTTAATGCATAATTAGATTTGTATGTAAAGAAACAGCAATAATGGTTTAGTTTTTTTTTAAATCCACTGTCGAGCATTTTCATTTGTTTCACAATTGTTGGACAGGGAAAGACATCTCTCATCTCTTTCAATCCCACGCAGAAACATGTGCTGCTGCAGGTCGCGTCGTCGGTCAAACCAATGATTTAAATTAGTCGAAGCCTAAACACTTAAACAAGAATGCAACAGGTGCCACTGCATATATTAAATGAAACTATTAATAACGGAGAAACATGAAGCTAACATCGAACCCATTAGGTTTGAATGGATTGTACATTAAAATTCTTTGTACATGTCATGATTGTGGTCCATCCATACAAATATAGAACTTTTGGTGGGTACAGTACAAGGAACTTGGATATACTATAGACCATATTCAGATAGGCCATACACACTGCGGTTAAGATGTTTTAACTTGGGATGAATAAACATCTTAATTTGATTAAACCTTATGGGTACGCAGCGTCGCTTCTTGCAGTGATACCAAGCTTGTTATCGAAGTAAGATCTCTACAGAGCATCTGCAACTTACTTTAAACATTTGCCAAAATGTCCAAAGGAGAAACGGCCGAAAATGTTTTCAGGGCACTTTTCAAAGAATTAGGAGTAAAAGTTACTGAGGAACAAGGCGAAGGCGCTCTAGCTTTCAAATCCGAAGAATGTAAATTCAAACTGAACGTTCAACGTGGAGAAGACGGCAACTTCGATAAAACAGTCTTGGAGAACTCCGAAGGTGAAGAAAGATCTAAGAAGTTTGAAGCAGTGGTGGACGCATTGACTGTGCTACTGAAAGCATTTCCGCGCGGCGATAAGCCGAAAGATGAGGAAAAGAGCGAGGAAACCAAGGAAGAGGCGAAGAAGAGTGATGGAAGTGAAGCGAATGGGGGTGATGGAAAGGCCGAAGAAGCAACGTCTGCAGCTGATGAATAATTGTGATATAACTAAGCAAACATTTTCCAATAAAGGAATTTCCTTTGTTTCTCATTCCTTGAACCTTAAAATTTACTTGCTTTTTTTAAACGACAACGTTTAGCTATAATATTAAATTCATTGTTAATAGATTTTCAAATTTATACAATACTAGCGTATTGTAATTATCTAGGTTTTTCTCAATATTGTATGCAAATTAATAAATTGGCGTGTTTTCTTCCGCCACCTGTAATTTCTTCTGGCTGTGAAATCTTAAATTTCTTTGGGGAGTATATGATTGATATTAATAGAATAACATTAATAGGATAACGCGACTGATAATGAATTGTTTATAAAGCTGGGAATATGGGGAGAGGAGAAACGCTGCGGTGATAATGGGGTCTTGAAAGTCAAATAACAACAATACTGCAAAGGCGAATTTTTACTTTTTGTTGAACTTTACAAAAGAGAAAATTTGGAATTATTTTGGCCTGATTCCACGAGCGCTTTTTCACGATGAAATGCGAAACATTTCGCGGTAAATTAAAATGACTTAATGCATGCGCTAAAATGAAAAATTCACTTCGCCAGTTAACAGAAGTCAGTTCCAATCACTGCAAAAGCGGAAATTTCAATAGAATACTGGGTGCAACCGTAATTCAATTTCAATAGAATACTGGGACTTGCCTATAGCCTCATATAAGTGCGCAAATATAATTTCCTGCATTTGAACGCAGGTACTACGATGCAAAGATGACCTTGAAATTACCGCATTATGACATGTTTAATTAAGAGCGTCTCGTTTTTCAACACATGCACTTTTTGGATTTCTTGCTTTACTCGTTTATTATTTATGTTACTAGACGTATATCTCCTAGTAAAATACTGTAACAGTGTTCACTTACGTCATTTCAAATATTTGATTCTTATTGAGTTGCAGGCTAAACGTAGCAGACTAATATACCGATTCGAAAAAATATTTGTCATTCTTTTTTCTCCCGAGATTAATTGAATTTCAACCAAGGTAATAGGCAATTCCAGCTTTTAGTTTATGCGTGCAGGGGACGATGGGAAGTAAGGTATCACATTGCTGATTATGCTGAAAAAATTGAAATGGTGGCCGTGTAAACACGGAGTGATAACTTATACTTGTAAATATTGAAATATTTCGGTTGTTTCGGTAGTTTTTTTTGAAATTTTTCAGCATAAGCAGTAATATGATACTTTACTTCCCATCATCCCCTGCAGGCATAAACTAAAAGCTGGAATTGCCAATTAGGCACTAATTATAGGATATTTCAAAACTATCAGTTTTACAAAATATAAATATAACACCATATATTCTCGTTGAGAAATTAAATCTTAAAAACACCGGAGTTTCTGCTAGATTTAGCCAAGCAGACTGACCAGCCTCGTTTTGGTGCTTTTTACACATTTCAAAGAGTTATATTTTCGCTTGTATTTTCAATCCTAAACGACTTACACTTTGCCTTAAATAGCAGACTCTGCTAAAAATTGTCTATTAGCCTGGTAATGCATATAAATATAAAATAATGAAAAAATTGTAGCGGCTCTATAGTAACCGAATCGGTCAATAGTTGAGCATTATTCCAGTATATAAGTTGCAGGTGTAGCCAAGCGAACTACTACTCGGCAAGAGCAATATGAATTACAACAGCTAGTATTGCAACAACAACCACAGTGGCAATGATAACATTTCGGTGAACTGAAAACCAGCTTGGCTCTTCAACATCCTCCTGTTGCTTACGAGGACGTCGTTTACGACCTTGCTTTTTTCTCTCGTACTTCTCAACTTCTTCCTATACAAAGATGGAACGTGGCCTTGTTTGTCACTGTTCATAATAACTGACCGAACTTCGGATTGGCACGGATGCAACTACCTGAAAAATACAAGGAGAACTTCGACGTTTCGAGCGAAGGCCCTTCGTCGGGCCCTTCGAAGGAATTACATACATACATCCTTCGCTCGAAACGTTTTCCTCGTATTTTTCAGGTAGTTGCATCAGGGTCTTAGCTAGGATTTTAGATCTTGGGCGTGTTTCTAATGACCAGGGTGTGCACATGTCAATTGAATAGTCAAATTCACGGTTCTAGTTACACCAGACAACGCCTGTGGTTGTTCTATGCTTTGCAACCAAATACAAGGTGAGCATACGCTCATATAGCGCAGTGACATTAGAATATTAAGTTATTTCAGCAACTCTTGGGGGTATTTAAACATTTTAACATCATACAGTTCCCATTTCAATAACAATAACAGTAGATTTTACAAACTTTCTTACGACGTAAATTGGAAGAAATTCTGTCTGTTGTAAGTACTGTAGCACCACCTTATTTTATGAACATACACATACGGCCTTATATAAATAATGAAGCCGCGTTCATTTTATCTAGCCGTGTTTTTTCACTTTTGGCCGCAATAACACGGCCCTCTAGCTAAGACCCTGAGTTGCATCCCTATCTATCCAAAGCATTCTTGTTATCGGCACTAAACGTACACTGGCACAAACCGATCAAGGTTAAATTCTTGGGTATATCATCCAGAAAGTTATTGATCTTGGTTAAATTAACCCAAATTCCAGGCAAGGTAACAGTAATTCCTGGCAAGGGAATAGCATGGTTTGGAGTGTAATATGTTACAGTCGTGCCAATAGAAGCGTTCCGAAAAATGTTGATCAAATTCATTTCCTAAAACCTGGCGCACACGATGCGATTTTAGTCCGCCGATAAAAATCGTTTGACATACCGATATACATCGGTATACTCCGCACACGATTACGAAAAAAATATGCTCCCTGAACTGTAGCCGCCATGTTGCCAAATAAATATTAAATACAAGCACGTGATCACAGCATGAAGTCTGATTGGTTATACTTAAAATTCCACCGATAAAAATCGTATAATATCAAAACGTTTTGATGTTGTCCGATTAAAATCGAGCAACAAAAATCGGTTAAAAATGACACCGCACACAACGATTTTGTTAGTTTTCGTCAAACGATTTTTATCGGCGGACTAAAATCGCATCGTGTGCGCCAGGCTTAACTTCGATGAGTTCCTCTGAACAATTCCTCAACAATTTGATAAGTTCCTTAAAAAGTTCCTAACTTCCTGTTTCATTGACCAATCAGATTGCTCAAAAATAAAATATAAAATCTGATTGGTCAATGAAACAGGAAGTTAGTAACTTTTTAATTAAGGAACTTATCAAATTGTTGAGGAATTGTTCAGAGGAACTCCTCGAAGTTAGGAAATGAATTGATCAACATTTTTCGGAAAGCTTCTATTGGCACGACTGTAATTGCACTTCAGTGCAATTTCAAAAATAATTGGACTGCTCTTAGACTTAGTATTATTAAAAGATTAATAACTAGGAACTGTAACAAGGAAAGTTAACTTCACCTATTAGTGCATGTTATTTTCGTTTAACCAGAAAATTTTATCCCAGGTGTTTTAGAGTGTAAAAGTAAATAAATTTAAAAAAAAACATTAATAATTCACGAAGAAAAGACGATGGAAATCACTGCCGTGTCGGTGGTTTTACATGTGATAAAAAATCATGTTCATTTACATAAACTTTAGCTTTGACTTTCTCGGCTTAGACAACGTTTATTTTTAAAATTACTTCGCCAATGAACTCTCTAGATGGGTCGTTTTTTAAGCCATTTAAAACGGTCGGTTCTTTCTTTATATTTCTTCGTGCCATATATCCGCCCTCCGTGTTTCCACACAATTTCTCGTTTTCCCAATTTCCACTTGTGTTGATATAACTATATATCTTCCGTCTTCCCGTCATACCCAGCGCGTTTTGACTAACAATTACGTAATTTGTTTCCCAAGTAATATTACGTAATTTTACTAAAAATTCGTAAGGCTCTGCGGAGGAGAGCGACTATATATCAACACGGAAAATGTTTTATATTATTAAATCTAACATGAGTTATATATCTATATATGAAAGCTAGATGTTATAATTACATGTTAGTGTACAAACCTTGTGTAATTTCATTTCTTCTTCTTGCTGTATACGTTCCTGTTCTTTTCGTTCTTTTTCTGTTTTCATCACAATTTTTCTGCACTCTTCATTGCACTCAAGTGAAATACCTTGGGCTTCAGAACATGGGTAGTCCTGTACATAGAAATAATCACAATACCCAAAAATTATCGAGATAACATTGACCTACTAGCCGACCAGAAGGAAGGACATCGCTGGAAATGTCGCGGTATCTTACTTGCAAATTTAATGCATGGGTTTAAACATTTACCCAGGAGGCCAGATTAAATATAATAAAAATCATAGCGGAGTCACTCTTGATAAAATGTTACTGATCGTTATATATAAACTTTATACTTTTATCTAGTAGTCTAGTTATATTTTGATCGATACCATGCAGCGAGGGAAATTAAAATCTCAATTTGAACATTTTGTTTGACTAAACGTATTGTTAAAAATATTTAACCAGTGGTTTGTCACGGCGACTTGGTTTTTACTCTTGATCAATTTCGACTAATGCCCGTAAAATGGTGGTGAATAGTAAAAAATTTGCTCGCCTGTATAACCGGAACAAAACGGGGTTCGGTCCGGAGGTGAATAATGCAATGATAACCGAAGCTGAGCAATCAACAACACTATAAAACTAATGTATACATTTATACGAAAAAGTATACATTTTAACAACACATTTTAACAACACATCTAGTTTGTGGCGGCTCTAGCTCTATAGTAGCCTGCGAACAGGCTCTCAAGCTGAATTGAGAGCCTGCATCGATGATTAATGAATTTGAATATCTGCCCCGTAACGTTCGTTTTTCCAAATATGGAATGTCTATCCTTATATGGTGTTGTTTACAACTTTCCTGCAAACTAAATTTAGACCGTGCAAACTAAATTTAGACCGTACAGTTTACACTATTTTTCGAAATATAAGATATTCAAGCAAAAGTTCAAATGTTTTAAATACTGTTTTCTCAAAACAGAACATTTCGTGCTTTGAGATAAGACGGCCAAGACCAATATGATCAGTTAATGTGTTTTTTTTTATGCATAGTGCTTCAGCAGTTGACATATATAGAGCTCAGCGGAAACATATAAATTATAGCATCTGACCAATGAGAATTTCGTGTCACGATTTGAGACGCATATATTCAAATTCATTAGTCATCGATGCAGGCTCTCAATTCAGCTTGAGAGCCTGTTCGCAGGCTAGCTCTATAGTTTTCTCAACAATTTTTCACTTTTGTTGCCCGGCGGGATACATTGCATTTATCTGAAGTCACGTGACCACAAATCATCCAATCACGTTTGGTGTTCACACTAGCTATATAACAATTGGACTTATAGCCTAACCAATCAAAACGGCGATTATTAATTAGATTATCAAAGCTAATTTAAAATATGACAATACTGTAACGGCCAATTTTCCCGCCAATATCTCGAAAAGAAATATTCCAAGTTTTCATTAAACGCCCAGGAATTACATACTAAATAGTAATAACGGTTATTGACTGTGTTCATAGACAGCAAAGGCAGTAATTAATGCGGCCAAAAGTACAATTACAAGTACGGAATATCATGTTACGTAAACAACAACTTGATATCACTTTAAAAGGCAAGGCTATTTATTTCTGACCAATGGAAATTTTGCATACGATTCGTACGCATAAATCCACTTTTTATTAACTTCAGTAGCAGGCTTTATTTCAAGCATAGAGCCTGACACACATGCTAGGATTTATAAAGAACATTATTCCAGTATAATGTTGCAGGTGTACAGGATGAATCAAAATATAAGATTCGAAATATACAGTTTCTAAAATAAATGTATTGTTAAAATCATGCTTTTTTCGGAATAACATTAGTTTTATATATTTGCCAGAGTTTTCAGTTTTGTGTGAGGCTCTGGCTAATGGCAATGAAGCTATGGCGAAAGGGAAAAGCCTAGACTATGTAGACTGGACCTGAGTTAAGTTTCACAATCAATTCGTGCACATGGATTATATATTTATGTAAAAGCTCTGGCGAATTTGGGTGGGGCTGAATGAAAAAGTCTGGCGAAATTCGCCGTTCGCCGGCCTAAACTGAAAACCCCGATTTGCTGAAGCTATCAGCCGGTAAAGGATTCTGGAACAACAGCACGAGTATATAATAAAAATGTCTACGCAGATATTCAACACTTCGTTAGACTTACTTTCTTTAATCTTTTGCAAGGACATCTCACCACGATCTTCCTAGAACAGTCTTTGGCATCAATACATGGTCCAAAATGACAATGCAGCGAGCACTGGTGACCGCATTTCAGCATCTTAGGACAATTACCTTTACATGAGAGCAGCAATTTCGTTGAAGAATCGTCGGACGAGGTAAGTTCACTGGTCAAATGGAATGCAGATGAACTCATCAATAATGTGAACATTTTTAAATAAATACGTATATGATATGCAATCCTGAACAAAATGGTTGGGACCATATTGCACAAAGTATCTATCAGTTAAAATATATCGACAAGTCAAATTTGATTCTCTCCTTCCAGTTCAATGTTGTGCACAACTTCGAAACAACATTTACCATGACATATACTCAACATTGAGTTGGGGAGCGGGTGGGGAAAATTGCAAAGTTTGGTTGCGAAATGTTGTAAAATGCGGAAACTATAGCCTTGCAAAGTTCGCAAAATTTGTATACTTTTGTATTGCGTGCGGAAATTGCTGCCACATTTGGGCCAAAAATGGTAGCAATTTCCGCACGCAATACAAAAGTATACAAAATTTGCAAACTTTGCAAGGGCTATATTTTCCGCATTTTACAACATTTCCAACCAAACTTTGCAATTTTACTCATTTTAATATGCTCTTTCTAGCTGTGGTGATTTATTTGCATCTCCTTGCTTAGTTTTAAAAATAGTCTATAATGGGAATGGTCTATTGAATGGTACAGGCTTTTTAACTCGAATTTCTCTAAAACTGATGGCCTACTCACTCTGGTCGTAAATGGCTGGTAGCAAGACGAGGTGCGTATCAGCTCATTGAGTTCGCAGAATAAACTGTCAAATATCCAGAACTATAGCCTGTCGTTATTAACTTCGCAATATTTCAGAAATGAATCTAAACATACCAACATTTGACATACACGGACATGGAGGAGCAATGACATTGCCGTTTAACCATTTGTCTACAATCACCACATTCGCCTATACGTGAAATACAAATATTTGCGTCATAAGTTGAGTATGCTGTTCAAACGGTATTCTCACTATCTATACTCACTTTTTACTGGTAACATATTATGACCAGCAAATTTTTCAAGGTTTTCAAAACTGTACTTTTAAGCATGCGCTAGCTATATATCTGACATGTCTTGGCATGAAATATGATTGGACCAGTGAACTCTATATATATGTCTGGAGCAAGAACGTCAGTCATTGGGCCTATGAGAAAAGTGAAGCCAAGAAGTCCAATAGCTATGAAGGTCGTAAACAGTGAAGTTTCCCAATCGAGCAGAGGAGTTTTCCTACATTCCTAAAGTTATTTGTGCAGCCTGAAACGCAACAATTATAATAAGGCATCTTTTAATATATATTTAGCTCGCTCACTGTAACTTGTTGTCGCTCCAAACGTCCCTAGGCCTTCTATTTTTATTATTTTTTTAATATTCAGCGCTTTTTCACATGAAAAGACTGGGACTAGGTGATTTGGGGGCGGGGCGGAGGATGTGCAAGCGAAAAAATAGAAGGCCTAGCACAGGGGGCAGAAAAGTACGATTGTGTTTTATAAATACCTTGTCATCAACCAATATCCCATATTTATATTACAACAATCCGCAGACATAGTCATAAAAGGATCAACTGGATCATAATTAGCTGGATTTTTATTTTTTCGATAATATCATGCCTTCTACTTCATGTAATTCAAACATATTGCATTGCAACGACAATTTCCGAACATCTTACGAAAGGATGCCGAGGGTGTAACCCGTACATAAATAAGAAAGGGATGAAACGCCGAAAATCTTTCGTTCAATGTGCACCGCAACAACTGGTGACGGAAGTAAATTCGACATTGTAACCGGAAGTAGAACGGAAGTTGAAGGAAAATTGACCTATCATCTTCCATGACCTTTTGATCGAATTTAACGGTTAATAATTTGAATGACAATAACAAATTTTAAAAAATATTGCGAAATTCAAACTCAAATTAGTCAAATATTAATATGGAACGTTTTGTCAAATGTCAACTAAAAGAAATGCGAATCACCCGATTCAAAAGCAACAAACGCTCTTGTATCTAGACGGTATAAAGCTTTTCAATAATTTGAATCGATCAACTGTACGTAATTATATCCACGACTTTGAACTTTGTTTAACATGACTGTATAAATCCAAACGGCAGTCTACAAAACCCGGTCACGATTTAAGCTCGTCTTCGCCGTGTGTGCAGACTTAAGATATCAATAGACTATTTAAATTCAAAAATAAACTATACATGCACTTATGAGGCGAAAAAAATGGCAGTAAATTTAAATAAACTCTGAAACGGTTTCGTTAATTCGGTTAATATAGACCTTTTTGTAGTATAAATACCGGTGCATTTTGGCTTGTATTTTGTAGGCTTTGTATGAATTATCAAATAAGTGACAATTCTTTCAATAAGTGACAATTCAATTCAAGGTCTTCAAGGGGAATTCAATTCAGTGACAATTCAAAGAGTGACAATTTATACGAGCATATTGTTATTTTGAAGCTGCATACTATAAATCATAAAAATACTGTATGAGCTTGTCATATATTTAATATATATGATTAATAATATGAATCAGTTGGAAAAATAGTTTTCGTCATGCGCAATATCTTTTAAGTGCGTAACTACGTCACTTCCGTCACCACCTGTTGCGGTGCACGTTGAAACAAATTAAGCCAAAATTGTAGTCCCAAAAATTTCGGTTTAATAACCGTTTCTTAAAATTTCCTTGTACACGTCTGCTAAGTGTATCATATCTAAACTGTATACAAAAAATAAAAGGTTTTGGTTCAGAAACACGCCAGTTATATCCATTCGAAATATTTCACGATCGGGGGTTTCATCCCTTTCTATTATTTGTACGTGTAAGCAAAGTCAATCGTTCTAGTATGAGCCCACGCTACTATGGTCAGTCCTTGTAATACAATGTTTGAATTACATGAAGTAGTAGGCATGATATTATCGAAAATCAACATAATTTTCATCGTGATGAAACCTGGATGAAACTATGCGATATATTGGTTGATGACAAGGTATTTTAAATAAACACAATCGTACTTTTCTGCCCCCTGTGGGCCTAGTGGATAAGTGTGGATTTCCCAACAACAAGGTCAAAACTGCCCTGAAACTGCCTTGGTTGCGAAATGCCCAATTATTGCGCTCTCAAACAGAATTATTTGCAACTTAACGGCGAATTTAAACCGATACAAGTAAAATAAACTCGTTTATAGTATAAACTTACTATTTTTATTTGTATACACGTCTAGAAAATCGGGGTTTTATCATAAAGTTATTATTATAATGTTGCGAAATGTCAAATTATTTGCAACTTAACAGCGAATTTAAACCGATACAGGTAAAATAAACTCATTTATAGTATAAACTTACTATTTTTAGTTGTATACACGTCTAGAAAATCGGGTTTTTTATTATAAAGTTTGAAGCAACACTATTAGATTATTATGTTGACAGGTGAAGCGAAAGCACAAAATAATAATTCTTTTATTCGCAAGACAATCTACTGTTTTGCTTTGAATAACTATATTTGCGAATGAGGATTTTGAAATTATTGTTCAAATATTACGGATATACCATTTGTAAACAATGTACGTTTTTATATACAGTACTGTACGGGCTAATAATATATGTATCCGTTTTACTTAATACATTATAATTGTATATGTGTTTGTATATTTTACAAACACAAGACTGCTTCTTGCCAAAATTGAGAAAATATATAATAATGTAGTTGTGTACAAGACAAAATTTCATGAAAGATTCTACTTTTGGTATATATTTTGACTCATTTTGTGCTTTCGCTACACCTTGTCAAAATATTAAATAATAGTGTTGCTTCGAACTTTTATGATAAAAAACCCGATTTTCTAGACGTGTATACAAATAAAAATAGTAAGTTTATACTATAAATGAGTTTATTTTACCTGTATCGGTTTAAATTCGCCGTTAAGTTGCAAATAATTCTGTTTGAGAACGCAACAATTGGGCATTTCGCAACCAGGGCAG
This sequence comes from Paramuricea clavata, assembly GCA_902702795.2. Lineage (NCBI taxonomy): Eukaryota > Metazoa > Cnidaria > Anthozoa > Malacalcyonacea > Plexauridae > Paramuricea > Paramuricea clavata. Next base: position 30,901 of record CACRXK020001598.1, read on the forward strand.
TTTCAGTGCAGTTTCAGTGCAGTTTCAGTGCAGTTTCAGGGCAGTTTTGGCCTTGTTGTTGGGAAATCCACTAGGCCTTCTAGGCTTGCTTCCTCCGCCCCGCCCCAAATCACCTAGTCCCAGTCTTTTCATGTGAAAAAGCGCTGAAAATTAAAAAATATAAATAAGACTAGAAGGCCCTAAGGTCTAGGGCTGGGCCTTTACGAGGCAAATGACCATTGCGATAATTACCAGCCGAGTAAAGGCCTAGGTCTAGGCTGCCTCCAAACATCAACTACACCCAGTCCTCTCAGGGATGCCGGAAGTTGCTGAGGGCAAGGGGTGCAATTGGTTAACAAGAGGGCATACTCCTTAATAAAAGGCACCAATGAAAATGAAAGGGTGTCATGATCCTACATTCGTGTCAACCTCCCTCCCCGTCACCAAATGTTTTCGGACCGAATACAATTATTTAGGCACAATTCCTCCGTAATTTCTCGCCAAAAATTCCATAAGTAATGCTTTCCTGATTTCACCTTTCGCCAAATGGATAACAATTTTGCCGAATTCCTGACGACTGGGGGGTGGAACACCCCCACACACATCCTCGAACGACGTTTAATTCTGTCTGTTGTAAAAGTTTTGTGCACCCGTTACACCTATAGTCTGCACCCGCACTGCACCCACAAAGTTGAAAATGCAAAAAAGACAAGGGGTGCACTTGCACCCGCTGCACCCGTGGTTCCGGCATCCCTGAGTCCTCTGCTCGATTGGGAAATGGCTAATGGCTATGAAGGTCGTAAACAGTTTTTATATAAAGTTTGTTCGTTCACTGCAACCAGGTATATATCAATCATGTTTTGCTCGCTACTCTGGTTTAAATAAATGATTACAAAGCCCAGTCGAATTGTAATCAAGGCCCAACGTTTCGACACTCCAGTCTAGTGTCTTCATCAGGGGTGATCTAAAACTGCGATCGTGGCTTCTTAAATACCCAAGAGATGACGTCACCTGCCAAGAAGATGCATATATTCCTCTGGCAAATAGGCGTCGTCATCCCTATTCAAAGCATGATGACTCATATTTATATGCCACGCTTCTAGGCAAAGTCTTTGACCATAGCGATTGTTTGTGGTAATTACTTTAGAGTTTTCCCACGCAATCTCGTGTTTGGTGTAACATACATGTTCGGCTAAAGCTGATTTTCCCTTGTCTAAAGTTGAAACAGCCTTTTGATGTTCTTTTAGCCATGTACCAAACTGGCGCTTAGACTGACCCAAATACTCTTTGTCGCAGTCACCGCATGGTATAGAATATATAGCATGAGTCTTCTGATTTTTTTCAACAGGATCTTTTGGCTTTGCGAAAATATGGCCTAAAGTCAAATAGGGTTTTAAGGCAACCTTAATAATTATTATAATTACTTAAGATTCTCTTGATTGGTTCTGTGACACCTTGAATGTATGGAACTATTGCAAAACCCTTAACAGAGGTATCACCCTCGGAGTTAGTTTGGTTCCTACAAACAGGTGGTCTCAAGCAATCATTAAGAAAACGCTTTGGGTAATTGTTTCCCCCTAAAACATTTAGAACATATTCACGTTCATTAGCTTAATTAGCTAGCCCCCGGCTAATTCCAATATTTTCTAACGAATTGTAGCGCTAATCAAGTTTTCAGTTCATAAAATCATAATATATTAGTCTTAACCTCCAATAGCTCTTCAATTTCCGCCATCTTTGGCTTCAATTTTTTGGACTCGAGTTCTCGCTCCAGATATATAAGGAGTTCACTGGATTGGACTGACGACATGAGATGGGATTAAGAAGGTCACTAAATGAATACCATTCAGAAACTTCTACTTTATGTGCTTAATCCTTGAGTCAAGTTATAAGGCTCAAGTATACGCGGAAAAATCATAGCGAGGTACAACCAAACGTCTTCAATTATCGCACCTTAGTAATTCGTTTTAATATAAGGATTCTTCTTTTTTTCGCGCATTTTTGGTAAGAGTTTGAAAACATGATATCTATCCAAACTGGCTGACGTATCTCACGGGAGCTGAATATAAATATTGCATTCGTTGCATTCATGACTGAAGGCTTTATTTAAGTATTTTTCATAGGTGCGTACGCACACGGAAATCTGGCGTCAAACAGAGTAAAACCTTCTGCCGTTGCACAGAACAAAATAACAAAGTAGGGAGCTTTAGCACGGAATGCCAAGACTTAAAGGATTAGTGTCGCACACCATGGTATCGTGGGGTTTTGTTATTGTTTTTATCTTACACAATATTGATATTACCTGGGTGACATCGTCGCAAACACTCATGTGTACAGCCAGATTGTATTGGTTTGATGCAGGGTTTTTCACATTGTTCGCAATCTAAACCACTCTAGGTGAAATTATGAAACATACATTTAAAGTGAAAGTACAAAATATCCTTCATTTACGCACTAAAGTTGAAAAATTGTTAGAATTTTCATAGTTGTACTCTTTGCTTCGTCGCACAAAAAAAATGATATAACTCGTACCATGGATAATAAAATAAATGGATTGGAAACTTCTGACGTCATTGACTGCATCCTTGTTGAAAAACGTGACGTCACGCGTATTGCGAATGTTACCAAAGTTCTCAGCATTTTTGTCGTTTTGCTATATTTTCCACTTTAAAAGGGTGATCTTGAAGCGTAAACTGGTCTAATTGTTTTAAAAACATGCCTAAGCCACGACAAAGTATTCAAGGTAAATGTTTTTCGTCTTTGTTTTGTATTTTTTTACATTTGTAGCTACGAAATTGGCGTCACAAATTTTAACGAAATTTGCGATGTATTTTTCACTGTTTAGTGCTTGAAATATTTGCTAAAATTGACCGGGAATACTTAGGGTTTTCATCGTAGAATGGCGTGGTTACATTTATTTGCTCTTTGACTAAAATGTTTAGCTGTATTATTGCTAAACATGCCGTTTTTGAGAATTTGATTTTCAACTAGGTTGAGGGATCCAACCACGCCATCAATCCCAGTAAAAACATTAGGTCACGTCAGCTAGTTTCCTATCCATTTATTTTATTATCCATGCTCGTACTCAGTCGTCCAAGTTATAAATTATACATTACGAGTCAGTACATATATAGATCAATGGACTGAGGAGCGTGAGGAAATTTTGGGCCTTGGTCATTCCCATCATGCACCATGATTTTTCAATCCTCATTCAGGGACTGGGTACGAGTCAGCTTTTTTAGTTTTGGTACTAAGAAAGAGTAATTACTGTACTGTATTATCATCATTTTAGAATTCTAAAGTCATGCTCACGAGGTAGAAACCTAGCTTTCTCATTTAACAATTTGAGGTATAATACTGGCAGCAATAAAAAGTTAGTATTATACACTTAATGTCTGCTACCGAGGGAAATAGTTTTGTTTTTCTCAGAGTCTCGATGTTTCCCGAGGGAAACTAAACTATTTCCCGATGGAACAAACATTAAGTATTTTGTTATATAGCTAGCGACGAAAGAAAAATCGACATTCAACAACATTCATACAACAAAGTTTGTATTGTTTTCCCGAGAGTCTCTTCGTCTCGGGAAACATTGAGATTCGAGGGAAAACAAAACTAACTATTTCCCGAGGGAACAGACATTATTAAGCGTTTTGTTATATAACGACGAACAAAAATCAACATTCAACAACATTCATACAACAATTGTATTTCGTGACAAAAACTCTATAGTGTTAACGATTTTAAAATTAAAAGAACCTACTTAAACGGTTTCTGCAGCATATCCTGTTGCCTGTTGTGTATTTTTCTTCTCTTTTACATTCTTTATTTGAATACAAACTTGGAAAATCGTAGTTTCTAATTGTGCCGCCATTTTGTTTATTTATGTACGTAGCCGGTCGGGGCGGGCAACAATTTTTCACTTGTTGCCCGGCGGGATACATTGCATTTATCTTAAGTCACGTGACCACAAATCAGCCAATCACGTTTGGTGTTCACCCTAGCTATATAACAATTGTACTTCATGACCAAAAGCTATATAGTGTAAACGAGTTTAAAATTAAAAGAACCTTCTTAGACGGTTTTACCAGCGTATCCTGTTGCCCGTTGTGTATTTTTCTTCTCTTTTACATTCTTTATTTTACCACAAATTTGGAAAATCGTAATTTATAAACTTGCGAGTTGTGCCAGCATTTATTTATTTATGTACGTAGCCGGTCGGGACGGGTAACAATTTTCCACTTGTTGCCTTGCAGGATACATTGTATCTATCTAAAGCCACGTGACCACAAATCAGCCAATCACGTTTGGTGCTCATCCTAGCTATAACAAAGCATATTATTACCCTTTCTTCATCTGGCGCTTGGATGACAGTATGGCATTGCAGTTGACAACGATGATTATCACAAGATAGTAAACGGCCACAAGGTCGCCCACAGCTGAATTCTCCATCTTTAAAACAAGGCATCGATATCGTCTAGGAATATAGAAATAAGACACCCTGTATATACTGTAGAAGTCGTGAGTATCAGAGAGCTAGAGGTTGATTAACTTTTTTATTACAGTAATACAACAATTATAATGAAAATGGCTCTTTAAAGATATGGGACACCATTTTCAAATCACAAATACTAGCTATATAGATTAACTAATGCGGTCAAATGGTCAATAATATTATGGTGATTGAGCACTTGCAATTACTGTGAATCGACCAAATCGCAGATAAGGTATATTACAGAGAAATTTCAGTAAGATGAATACTGTACAGTATAGTATAACTAAAACAACAACTACAAAACCTCCTTAGGTTCAGTAGATCTACTGCAGTGTAGATTTTCCGAAACTAAACCGAAGGCAACAACAAGAGTGGAAAGCGTTTACGAACAAAATCATGCAACGCGATGCTCGTGTATGTGAGAAACTGACATACCTCATGTTCTCCCAGACAAGTCCTGCAACAAAGGATATGGAAATAGAAATAAATAAAGACTCTGCGATTACTGGCTTCGCACTAAATTCAGTACAAAATGCATTTTGAAGGCAGCCTCGTTCTGGGTATTTGTCCACGATCAGCCGACCTCATAATTCGTGGTAATGTACTGTTACGGTATTCTTACTCATTACAAATGTAAGTTTGTGCCATTAAAAATGAATATAACTGGAACGCTACCTCCAACTGGAAATTTGAAGGCAAACTTGAAGGCTAGTCCGAGTCTTTTCACGCATGCGAAGAGCTGCCTCCTCCGCAGGCCCTCGTTGCGTCATGGGAAGGTCACGATTTCGAGAGGGCCTGCGGAATCTTGTAAAATGAATAAATGGTAAAAGCGAAAGAAATTGTAAAAACGAAACATTAAAAAATTATTTTACACGTAAACATTTATTACTTTTACTGTTTTTCATTTTCATTTTTCATTTTCGTTGGGCCATTAAAATGGCATAAACACGAGTCTTGACTTCCAGACACGCGTGTTTGGAGGTCAGATTTGGCTTCAAGAAAAAGATAGGCAGTTTATCTGAAGTTAGCGTTCCAGTTCATTTCAATGGTTTATTGGTTTATGCCCATTGAAAAATGGCTTCAATTCGGAAGAGAACAAACAAAAGATTGTTTTTTATTGAAAAAATGCATACGGTTTTCGAAAGTACCTCATCACAGGCACGCTGCATGGTCCACAACGTATCGGAATTGATTGCTTTTCTTCATGGTTCGTTGTCCATGGCGATGTTAAAGGTCTTGACTGCAAAATAATGTTTAATGTAAAAAGTAACAAAATGCACCATTTCTGCCAGGTTGGGTAAATGGTTAAAAAGGTTAAGGTTAAAAATGGTGGGGTAATCCAAATTTCTGGTTCAAGTTGGGTGGGGTAGGTGAATTTTTGGCAGTTAAAATAATTTCTCTTCGGCCCCAACCCTGAGTATAAATAATGACCGGTCCCTTACGTGTGTACAATTAAAAATATCATGATTACGTCAGACAGGCCACTTTCAGTCATTGGTTATTTTCCCGAGAACTTCAAGTGAGACATTTTGTACAAAAGCAAAACGTTGGCAACCAGCAATCGATATATATATATACACACCTGTATATACGCAGAAGCAAATTAAAACAACCAGCATTGGTATGTATACAAAAGCAAATTAAAACAACCAGCATTGATATGTATACAAAAGCAAATCAAAACAACCAGCATTGGTATGTATACAAAAGCTAGACCAACCAGCATTGATATGTATACAAAAGCAAATTAAAACAACCAGCATTGGTATGTATATAAAAGCAAATCAAAACAACCAGCATTGATATGTATACAAAAGCAAATCAAAACAACCAGCATTGGTATGTATACAAAAGCTAGACCAACCAGCATTGATATGTATACAAAAGCAAATTAAAACAACCAGCATTGGTATGTATATAAAAGCAAATCAAAACAACCAGCATTGATATGTATACAAAAGCAAATCAAAACAACCAGCATTGGTATGTATACAAAAGCTAGACCAACCAGCATTGATATGTATACAAAAGCAAATTAAAACAACCAGCATTGGTATGTATATAAAAGCAAATCAAAACAACCAGCATTGATATGTATACAAAAGCAAATCAAAACAACCAGCATTGGTATGTATACAAAAGCTAGACCAACCAGCATTGATATGTATACAAAAGCAAATTAAAACAACCAGCATTGGTATGTATATAAAAGCAAATCAAAACAACCAGCATTGATATGTATACAAAAGCAAATCAAAACAACCAGCATTGGTATGTATACAAAAGCTAGACCAACCAGCATTGATATGTATACAAAAGCAAATTAAAACAACCAGCATTGGTATGTATACAAAAGCAAATTAAAACAACCAGCATTGATATGTATACAAAAGCCAATGAAAACCCATGTATACATACTTCTACCACTTATACATTGTGCCATGATCAGCTGATTTGGGACTAGTATTAAAACAACCAGCATTGGTATGTATACAAAAGCAAATTAAAACAACCAGCATTGGTATGTATACAAAAGCGAATTAAAACAACCAGCATTGGTATGTATACAAAAGCAAATTAAAACAACCAGCATTGATATGTATACTGTACAGAAGTTAGATCAACCAGCATTGTCATGTATACAAAAGCAAAACCAACCATGCAGCAGTGGTTTGTATACAAAAGCAAAAACGATCAGCATTGGATTGATATAGGTTCAGACGAAACATTTAATCATGTATCGCCAGAAAATTCATTTTCACACCTATTATGTGTATACCTTGTTGTAACAGTTTCTTATGATACTCATTTTCAGTAATTTACTAAATGATACACATGCATGCTCGCCCAATTTTTTTATTAGATAATATAATTTATACGACAAATCTAATAGCTATAAAACTGAGAAAAAAAACATTACCGACTGTACCTCAGCACGAGAAATTGTTTTGTTGTCGTGGCATGCCATTCGACACGAGTGATCACATGACGCCAATTTATATCCACAAATTTGTTTACACGGAGGACATGGCCCGAAGTGGCAACGATGAGACTGAAAGAAAAATAAGACGGTGTAAAAACGACTGGCCGAAAAATGAATGCAGAAGGAGTGAAGCCATGCCTAAGACCACGGACAAGGCATATATAGTGAAGATATAAATTCCCTGTAGTTTTGCATGGCGATAAACATATTTGACATTTGTTTTATTTATGTCAATGTATTTAACAATGACGTGCCGACGTGATGGAAATTCCTAGTTCAATGTTCGTCAACACTGGAAGAAAACTAAGACAACAAAAAGTAGAGAACTTGCACCTTTCGTATTAGATGATGGCAGTTTGAAGGAGTTCTAAATAAACAGAATCAACACTGGTTAATGAAAACCCATGTATACATACTTCTACCACTTATACATTCTGCCATGATCAGCTGACTTGGGACTAGTATTAAGTCCGTTTCCACTAGACGAATATGATTGGTTGGCGAAAAACTTTGCCGCACTAACCGATCACATTGTTGAAATTTGCTTTTTGGATCGCTTTGCATGCGCGAACAGATTAACCTAGTGGAAAACGGGCTTTAGACGATTGACTTACTTGCACACTTGAGAACATTTAGGTGGCTTTGTAACACGCTCCCTGCCACATGGTACTGTCAACGTGGTGGAACCACAATTACAGCTAACGTCTTTGGTCAACGGGCAAGGGTAACATAATCCTTAGAATAAACATAGAAAAGGATAACTGAGAATCTGCATTATCCAAACGAATTAAACTAAGTCTTGTTTCTTGTTTTATTGCTTCTTGTAATGCTGTATAAAAAGTAATGTTGTATAAAAAGCACATCTTAAAATAAATATGCACATATTCAACACCAGACCAAAGAGCAGGCTTTCTGGCATCCTTGTGTAGAAAAGTAGGACAAAAGTAGGACTAAAATTTTAGGAAAAGTAGGAATAAAGTAGGTAAATGTGTAGAAAAGTAGGACAAAAGTAGGAGTTTTGGAGATTCAAATAACACAAAAATATACAAAACATTAGATATCTGATGGGGAAGTTGTGTGAATTTTTGGTGCTTAATATTTTTATGTACTCATTCATCTATGCAGGATTTTTTTCTCAAAACTCTTAAATTGCATCGGTATAAAAGCTAAGGCATCTGCTCCGCAGCAACACAATTCAAATGCATGTATTAGGCTACACAATGCACCAATCCGCACTACGGCAGGAGCATATATCAGGACCGTAGGAAGCTCTTTTCGATTGGGGAGGGCTGAAAGCGAGGGCCAAAGGCCCGAGGAAATTTTTAAAGTTAGAGTCTCTGAAATGCCATTTACTGGACTTGGGGAAGATTTGACAGAATTCTAATGGTCAGAAAACAGCGTTTTAGTATGTCGAAATTTACAATTTAGTAGTACTAAATGGGCGAAGGCTTATACTTGGAAAATGTACTTCTTCTCCTCCTGAGATCTTATCATTTGGGACACAAATAGGGAATAAAAATTACGAGTCCTATAGATCTAATTACAAGAGCTATAACATACTGATTCCCCAAGCTGTCTTAAAAAAGTAGGATTTTATGAGAAAAAGTAGGAAAAAGTAGGAAAATCAAGCAATTTTTAATAAAAAATAGGAAAAGTAGGAAAGTTGAAGAAAAGTAGGAAAAAGTAGGATGGCAAGAAAGCCTGATTTAAGAGATACAATCATCCAAACACGATTAATAAAACTGAGAAATAATCAGTTTTTCATGTTCTAGAAAGGACGTTCAACTACTCTCTGGTACCTACAAAACTAGGGGTGCACCGGATTTCAAATCCGGCCGGAATTCCGGCCGGATATAACGAATTTTCCGGCATCCGGTCGGATTTGGAGAAAATCCGGCCGGACTTAAATTGCTGTTTTCACCTTAAAAAATTCACCAAGAATGGGATAAACCATCAATTTGGCAGCTTTAAAGTTTAAAAAACACTTCTATTATTATAAAATATTAAGTTATTAACAAAAATATATTTAAAAAAGGTTTAAACACAATCAAAAACTAAACTGACACTAACTAAAAATAGTAAAAAACATAAACCGCCATTTTGACACTGAATTATCACAATTTATCCCCAATTGTCCCCATTACCGGTTTATCTCAAATCCGGCAAATCCGGCCGGAATTCCGGCCGGAATTTTTGTCCAAATCCGGTAAATCCGGTTCCGGCCGGATTTGAAAATTCCAAATCCGGTGCACCCCTATACAAAACTAAATTTCAGTTAGGGTAAAACTGTCAGTACTTCGCATGACCCCGGTTAAAGCAGAACAAGATTACGATTAACATTTCTATAGCGCAAATTTACATGTGGATATGATCAAATGCTCTTTACATCAAGTATTATACGCTTACCTAATTATATCCTAACCCACCCTGTCAACTTTCCTGTGGGAAGAAACTGGAGCACCCGGAGAAAACTCACGACTTTCAGGCTTCAGCAGAGCGTTGACGGACTCTTTTCACACGAGTCCGTAGCGAGAATCGAACCCACGAACTCGTGCAGAGGTTGCAGTTGTTGAATTGAATTTTATTTGCCCATATGGAAAAGTTAATATTTACAATCTTCAAAGTATACAATATGACGGGCTAGGAGCCTTCATGAAACCCTTTCAGGCTTTTTGTTCAAAGACCCCTAGTTCTATAATATTTTTACATTTTTTTTATTTGGTAAGTTAATCATATAATGTCGAAAGAATATAGGAATATTTACAAATACAAGTATAAAGTAAGGAAAATTTTAAAGTAAAAGTAATATAATGAGCTAATTGAACAAAGTTTACAGATGATAACAATTAAGTATATTTTACAAGAAAAATATTTTTGACTTTTTCTTAAAAGTACAATAAAACATAAGGCGGAAAACAAAAAATAAATAAAACATAAGGAGGTGAAAATAACAAGGGTGGGTAGTAGCGAAGTAGTTGTAGTAGCCAGTAGTTTTTGACTACTTTTTTAAAACAGTAGCTGTAGTTATAGCGAACTACATTTTGCCTAAAAGTAGCCAAGAAGTTGACTACTTTTCAAACAACGAATCGCTATTCGCTACTTTTTAAAATTGTTAGTAACTTGATAGAATAGCATGATATTGAGACACGGTCTGCTTAAAATCAATACTCAATAGTCAATTTGCACGCCTGAACACTGTAGGCCTAGTGCTTTCAAAAATGTTGCTTTGTGTTTACTGTTGTTACTCGTAAATCGATTTGTTATAGGTTACATTCCAGCCTGAGTTAGTAGATGCTCCAAATACAGTAAAACTAAAAATATAGAGTAGCGAAATAGTTCGCTACATGTTTTAAGCAGTAGCTGTAGTCAGTAGCGAACTATACCTTTGCTCAAAAGTAGCAGTAGTTGTAGCTGACTACAGATTTTTGAAGTAGCTGTAGTTATAGCGAACTACAAATATTTTGTAGTCAACCCACCCTTGGAAAATAAAACATAAGGAGGTGAAAATAAAACATAAGGAGGTGAAAGGCGCTTACTCTGACGGACGAGTTGCATGAGAGTTGATGAGAGTTGGGTTGCCATGCAGCATGGTCAACTGTCATCGAGAGTTTATGAAACCATAGACAATCCAGAAGACATCTTCTGGATTGTCTATGATGAAACTCGTGAACTCTCGTCACACCCTCTTTAAAAATTAAATATGACTGGGGCTTTATTGAATTTTAGGTAGGTAATGTAATTGTATCACTATATGCATAAAGAACAGCACCGATTAAAGATATGCAAAAAAATTATCTTGTGCTTACCTCGGTGACAAACGGAAGGACACTTATGGTTTTTGCAACTTAATTGACGTCCACAGATCTGTTCACATGGCGGACACTGGCCATGACAACACTAAAAACACAATTTAATATTAAAAATGCTCTGTTCAACTTTCTTTTACTGGCTATATTGTTAAAACGAATTCGTTGGTTAAATCAAATTGATATCGTTTAAAATACGCAATGAATTCGATTTATACAGTTATGAACCAAACAGACTATTCAACGATGTCGACGCCATCTTAAAGTCGCAATGTATTGTGGTTGCACCACTATTCAGGTAACTGAGATTTTACGAGAGAATAGACGCTTTATTTATTCAGCTTCTATCACTACTTACTGATTAAAACTACCAGACTACGTATATACTATAATGTTATTACAATTATTACTGATTATACAAGTCAATGTTGAATACACTAGCAAATATTATATAATCATTAGACAAAAATATCCTAGGAATAAAAGTTAGTTTAAAGAATAGGCATTCTTTAAACGGTACTTTAATATCGTCACGCAGGCTGTTCCATAACTTTGATGCAGAAGAGAAAAACGTACGGGAGGTCAAGATCGTTTTTGTGCCTGGTGTTAGAGACATATAGAACCAGGAATAGCAATCTATCCATCCGAAAGTGCTACACTAAGTCCCTCCACCCCTCCTTTTCCCCCAAATTATGTCCCCTTGGAATAAATTTTTAAACTCAGATCTTCATCTTCATTGATTCTTATTCATGTGTAATACTGCACTCAAAATTGAAGAGCAGAAAGTTATAAGAATGCATTACCAATCCAGGTATGACCAATTGTTACTTCATGTTGCACACTATCGTAATGTACTAAATATATCACTTTAACTCAATACACTTACTTTCCTACGGCACTGGTGTCTTTGACAATTTTTCAACTTTGGACATTTTATATCGCAGATGAACTCCTGCGAACACTGGATTGACTTCTCCCGCTTGCCACAGCGACATATCTTGTTAACCATTTGTCTACATGTCTCACATGGTCCTGAATGACAACGCCGAGTACAGTTGTGATGACCACACGATAACAGTAGCTCACAGGTATCCCCGCATGGTGGGACATCTTCAGTACAGGGCAGATCTAAGGCTGAAAGATTAAAGCATGAAAATTTGAGCGGTTCTCTACTAACTTTTTTATCTTGGCAAAAAAAGTATATTCCCGGGAAGAGCATACTAAAATGAGTAAAATTGCAAAGTATGGTTGCGAAATGTTGTAAAATGCGGAAAATATAGCCTTGCACAGTTCGCAAATTTTGTATATTTTGTATCGCGTGCGGAAATTGCTACCACATTTGGGCCGAATATGGTATAGCAATTTCCGCACGCAATACAAAAGTGTACAAAATTTGCAAACTTTGCAAGGCTATATTTTCCGCATTTTACAACATTCGCAACCAAACTTTGCAATTTTACTCATTTTATAAATATGCTCTTTCTAACTGTGGTGAATTATTTGCATCTCCTTGCCTAGTTTTAAAATTAGTCTATAATGCATGGGAATTGTCTATTGCCAAATCCTCTGCGGAGGAAAGAGAATAAGTACGGCTTAAAAAGATTGACGATTTTCCAAGTTTCGTAATGTTCCGTGCAGTGTAAATGGACTTGTATAATTAGCTGCACGGGTCCTCAAAAGTCTGTGGGAGTGATTTTGCGTTGACGCATACAGTACTAGACTATAATTAATTATGCCTAGCTAGCGAGTTCACTATCAAAATCGGCAGCCGCTGTTCATCTCTCGCCCAAGGGCAGGTTGTTCAAAGCTGGATTAGCGGTAACCTTGCATGGGTTAAGATTCAACGTGCTGTTTTAACTTGTGTACTAGGCATGTCTGCTTATTTCAAGACTTCAGAATCAAAACTCCTAAGATTTCTGGAGAAATATTTCAATGTTTATATTAAACAATTCTGTTGGGATGCTTTGACGTTTTTTGTTAACCTAGGATTAAGCTAACTGCATGCATGGTTTTCGACCAACCGGCTATAGATGAAAGAAAACTTGTAACGATCTTTTGTGTATGCGTTTATTGTAATTGCGCAGAACAATCAGCGAGCATGTTTTATAGTGCCATAAATGGCGTTTCAGCCAAGTACCACGCAGGTGCGCCGAACTCTTGCCGTCGACGTCGTATGTACTTACTTTTTGCTGGTATCATATGATCTTTCCAAGCCCGAGGCAATCAAACTCGTAATTAATGTCTTGAAACATGACTGGACTAATTATTATTATTATATAATATTACGCGAGTTTCATTGTTGCTGACGATCCTTACTTGTTTTTCCACATGGGCATGTGCGTTTTCCAGATTTTGGACAAGGCGGACATTTTCCACGATGACAAATGTCAGAACAACTGTGGTTACTACATTCAAGAAGTTTTCCACAAACCTGTAAAAATATTAGATACTGTTTGTTAACAAAGACGGAGGAGAATTTGCACATTAGAATTATTAGAATTTGCAGGAGATTAAAACTAGCAAGCTTCTCTTCTATTTGCTACTGCGGTCTACTAATTACAGCCGGTACTCATTCGAGAAGTACTGTATATCTATTCCGCGTGGGGCAGCTTTTAAACAAATGCGTGACCCCGCGGCAAGGCCCAGGTAAGAGCCTCGGAACGAATTGGCGTATGCCTTGCTCCACCGGAGTTTTCACGATTAATCGAATTCTAAGTCTAGATTATGCAGGACACAAGAATAGAGAAATGCACAGTACAATTGCCACCAACACAATGCCATAAAAAGGCACTTTGCATTACTGTACCTCTGTACACAGCCACTGAGGCTCAGCACAAGGTCGAATTGACCTGTTTCGTCCACAAATACAACTCTGGGTGCTTCGCTCGGGGCAAAGTGGACACGGACCTGTGAAATAAAGAATTCCCCAAAATAACTGTCCTTTAATTAATACAATTTCCGCAGAATATAATACCATCCTGAAATACAAGTTTGGACCGGTAATTTTTCGACTTTACTTCAAATTCGTCATCATCATTCTGTCTGATATACATGTAAATTCTGTAAATGACGGGTTTCTGTATCAACTTTTCCGTCCGACTTTCCCCTCTGAACGATGGTAAATTTAGACAAGCTCCTCGTCTTAGACGGGAAACTTGTCTCAAGTTTATATCAGGGGCCTGTTGTTGAAAAGCCGGTTAGCATAATACCTTATTAAGTTCAAATTTATATATCAGTGTCATGTAATATATGTAGAAGAATTTTTCTTTCTACATGTATTTAATATAATTAAGACTAATTCTCTATACAGTACATGCAATTATAAAGTACATTTCGCACATATATGAATCCATATACAGGTAATTCAAAAAAGATTGTCCTTTTAAGCGTGCAAAGCATAATGGGAGCATTATTTAACCAGTTTAGAAAGCAGATATTGGGCCCATTTCTTAGAAACGTGGTAAATATCTCCTTACGAGACAATCCATTTACAAATAGCTGGTTTAGAGTTTAAGGTTTTGCAAAGGACAACCTTTTTTGAATTAGCTGTAGATTACTGAATACTACACATAAGAATGAATAATTATACCGGCATGGCAGGGATTTTTACACTTGTGGTGTCCACATAAAAGTGTTTTCCCACAAGCTTTACCACATGACCATTCCTTGGCGCAACATCGACGACTGGTAGGAGGCTGGGAACCACAATGACACCTGGCTTGGACCATTTTCGGGCACGGAGGACATGGCCCTAAATTGTCAATACATTATACAATCAATTAGGACTTGGGGAAAGAAGAAAATAGCGTTGCAGAAACATTTGAAAACTCCGATGGAGCAAATGGCAACTGCCGCAACTACATACACCTCTGCAAAATTGAGTACATTTCATATGCGAATAATCAAACACAATTTATATTACGAATTAAAATATGCACGTCTATACTGTTACAACGTTTGGTAAACTGCTAATTTTTCTACCATTATAAACAAACACAAATTTAAGAAAATGTCCAAAAGCACTCAGTTACCTGGATGACAAAGTAAGAGACAACTGTGACCACACTTTGGGGTCAGTTGACGTGCGCATACTTTACCGCAAGAATGAGGAATAGACCAAGGATCGAATTTCGGATTTACCTTTAGTTAGAAATAGAAACAGTTTATTTCACAACGAATAGATGCAACTGAAATACATAATAATATATGACAAAGATATCATATCCATTTGGAAAAAAGGTAAATTAATGAACAATACAAGTCTACACCCTTTCAAGTCTACAGCCGAAACATTCACTTAATGTATTTCAGTCCTTTCTGCAGATTAAAAAAGTCAAAATGGATACCAAGCAGTGATAAAGAACATCGGTTTGAGAACTGGCCTAAAACATTTCAATACCCTTTGTTCACACATCCTACAGTACCCCATGCTCTCCAGTCACTTATTGTTCTGATGTTCTCAACTATTTTTAGTTAACTGCAAAGAGCGTATTACTTGCAGAAGTATAATAAAATTTAAAACTGACGCTTACCGTTTCACCACAGAAACAAATGTACTCTTTTGGTCGCTCCGTCTGTTTATATTCACATCTACATTTTGGGCTGAGTTGGAAAATAATTGAGTTGTTATTCTATTGATAAAGGGCAAGGGAACATTATTCTATCTATCACCCAGGTGATCGAACGTGAAGAAGCTATAATCTATATACTGCATGCGGCTCTATGGCTTAATTAAAGTATGCAAAATATGAAAGAGAACTTTAGAAAGATTACACTAAACACACACAAATTATCCAGGAACTCGCCAGTTTGAGTTGTTGGGGGAAAAACCTGTGTGGGGTTTCATAGCTAGAGGTCGTTAACCATGAATATTCTGGTAAAAATATCAAAAATAAAATAACATAGACTTGCTTGTATTTAGAAGGGTTTTGTAGATGGAAATTTCTAGTATTTATTAGATTTAACCAGGAGCAGTTGGGAAGAATGCAACTAGTATATAGGTCCTCTGGCAGGAATCGAACCTGCAGCCCTGCGATTCCCGTGCAGCACCGATCTGCATGACCAACTGAGCTATACACAAGCATTTAATGTTAAGTCAGTTCCTCAAAGTTTTCCACATTTATCGAAATGTAACTGACACACTTTCACAGCTATATAAAATCGTATGATTCAACTTACCAAAACCACATAACATCCTGATTGGGAAAATGTTCCTGGGATAAAGGCAAATTTTGAATGGCGCCGTCGTTCGACCATTTTTGAATACATTGAAGGTGAAAGATGCTATAGCACTGAGCGCAATTCCAGATCTGTTGGAAAGGCAATGCATGAATTAGTGTATTTATCGCAATCGAAGCATGCAATGCACAAACACCAATAAATACAGTGGGTATTATACACTATACAGTAATTTCTGGTATGAGAGTACAAATTTACATAATGTACGTAATTTAATTATGAGACTATACAGGGTGTATAAAAAAAGTAGACAACTTTGAAACGGCTGTCAATTTCGCAAATCCGTTCATGTCATGAAATTTTTGATAAATACACGTTGTTTGGGTATTTATAATGTAGAATAAACAAAATATTTCCATAAATTTTAAAGAGCAGGAGGGAGGGTGTGTGTTTTTTTGAGCAGCATTAAAAATAGCTTGCGTGCAAAATGCAAGAAATTTGTTATGTGTTTTATCAACGCTCCAAATTAATAATTAATATCAGAAAATTTACTCAATTTTAAGTCGTATAAATAGCTGCTGAAAGTTTCATTTTTTGCCACCAATTATCACACATGCTTAATTCACGCATTTACCTAATTAGTATTTTTACAATAAAAATATGAAATTATTATCTTTACGAAAATATTTTGTTTATAATTATTCTACATTTTTATTTATAAGTACCGGTACCCAAACAATCTATATTTATAATTTTATCAAAAATTTCATTAAATGAACGGATTTGTGAAATTGAGAGCTGTTTCAAAAGTGTCTATACTTTTTTTATACACCCTGTATAATTTAGGGTAGATTAATCTAGAGGTTGAAAATATTTTTTTCTGGGAACCTGGGTTAGACTGATACAGTACAAGATAACTTTTAAAGTAATCATATATATATATTATATAGTTATATACTCAGGGATGCCGGAAGTTGCTGAGGGCAAGGGGTGCAATTGGTTAACAAGACGGCATACTCCTTAATAAAAGGGCACCAATGAAATTGAAAGGGCGTCATGATCCTACATTCGTGTCAACCTCCCTCCCTGTCACCAAATTTTTTCGGACCGAATACAATTATTTAGGCACAATTCCGCCGTAATTTCTCGCCAAAAATTCCATAAGTAATGCTTTCCGTTTCACCTTTCGCCAAACGGATAACAATTTTGCCGAATTCCTGATGACTGACTGGGGGGTGGAACACCCCCACACACATCCTCGAACGACGTTTAATTCTGTCTGTTGTAAAAGTTTTGTGCACCCGTTACACCCATAGTCTGCACCCGCACTGCACCCACAAAGTTGAAAATGCAAAAGGCAAGGGGTGCACTTGCACCCGCTGCACCCGTGGTTCCGGCATCCCTGGTTATAATATATTATATTATTATATATTACTAGAGGATTCAAAACAGTACATTTCCTACTGCAGGCTATACGAATATTTTTTATGGAACTGTGCCACTGTAATTTAGGTATCAACTGAAGTTAGTATATAGAGATTATGTATTCAACCATTTCAATAATCAGGTGTTCTAAATGTATAGATACTCAATTAGTCTAATTTTCAGGATTGGCTAGCTATCAAACATAAAAAATATCTGAACATTTCTGTAAAAATGTA
Source organism: Paramuricea clavata (assembly GCA_902702795.2). Taxonomy (NCBI): domain Eukaryota; kingdom Metazoa; phylum Cnidaria; class Anthozoa; order Malacalcyonacea; family Plexauridae; genus Paramuricea; species Paramuricea clavata. The sequence continues at coordinate 49,000 of CACRXK020001598.1, forward strand.
GATCCTAAAATTCTGGGAACTGGGTTCCCACTTCCAAAGTCCTAAAATTTTTTCACTTCTGGATTAATCTTTATCTTATTAAGGTTACAGAACACCTTTGAGTGTTAATTTTGTCTAAAAATTTTTTATTGGTTTCCATGAAAGCATTAGACTAGTTCTACTATCTGACCAAGTTTGAACGAAAAATGTTGAAAACTCGCGGAGTTATTTAATAAAATACATTTCGCTGCAATAAGAAAAGCATTGAAAATGTAATATTCAAATTCAATTTTCTCCCGAAAATGTTTACGGTAATTACTGATTTTCAAACGAGTTGTGCTCCTGCGGGTTTTAACCAATTTTTCTCACATTTTCACAGGACATAGCTCAAGACGTCAGTTTCAAAATTGTGTTCGGCTTTTTTTTAATTTTGGATATTTTAAAAATAAAGAGCAATTCACTCAAACAATTCAGAAATATATTGCAGTCGTCAAAGAAATCGCCATATCAGCGGAATGACGAAATAAACAAAAATTTCCGAACACGTTTTTTTAGAACAACTATTTTACTGTATAAAAATGATATTTTCATAAATATAACTTAAAACCAGCAGGAGCATAACTCAAAAGCGTAACGGTACCGCGATTTAAGATTTTCCTGAATAATTCTTACATTATTTTATTGTTTGTTAATTTTACAACTGCATGTACCATATTTTGCATGCACTGGAGAACATTTGGTGAAAATTTGATGAAAATCGGACTGATATTGAGCGCGCAGTAGCGATTTTCCGCAAAACGCCAAAAAGGGTGTCCTGTAACCGCTGTACTGCTAGGAGTACCGGTATATCAATAATCATACAATTATGGAAATGCTTAATATGTACATAATTATTATATATAGTAATATAATAATAAACCTCTATACATTTTGTATTATAAACTTATAATTTAATATAAACCTAATAATAAAAGAGCATTTCAAACGGCAAATGTTAATAAGCCAAAATTACTGATTGATAATTTGCAATGAATTGATGATAAGGAAAGAAAAGAAAAAGCTTACAGCATCAATATGTTTTACAGATGCAATACAAATCAAGCACGTCAAAGCACGGGAATGGCAACTATCCTGAAGGTACTGCTTTATCTTCTTTATATTGTCTTCATCTCCTGTATTAAGAGAAATTACTAACATTATTTCAAATGTATCTTTTGGCGGATCTAAATTTAACTTCTTCCAAATGCTTGTCATGAATGACAATTAGTTGTATCATATTTTGTATATTTAGATATGTATATTTCCAAAATACTGAGGAATATAATCAATAAAGTTTGGATTCATTCCATTATCATTTAAGACCATTCAAAACTTCTAAACAGTATACAAAAAGGAATTTGGAAAAATAGCAATGATCTTCATTACTACAGTACAGTACTGCCAAGAAATAACTTATCAAAAACCGCGTCCAAGACGCGGGCATCTTGCGTCCACTGTGCGTCCACGGGCGCCCGCGGGTGCGTCTGTCCTGCGGGCGCCGTGCGTCCATCGTGCGTCCACTGTGCGTCTGCGGGCGCTTGCGGGTGCGTCCACTGTGCGGGCGCCATGCGTCCGCTTTGCGTCTGCGGGCGAGGACGCAGCTGAGAAAGAGTTCTATTCGTAGATCGTCGGAAATTATCGCGTTTCGCTTTTCATAAACAAACCGTGGGCGTTGGAAAATATTCATGTTAGCGATTTCACACCACGTTTTATGCTTATACACAAGCGTTGCAGACCTAGAATCCTAGATATTTATATTTCTAACATTAAACTTACCGTGAATTTTCAAAATTTGTGCTTCGTAAAGTTCCTTTTCGTATTTGATCTCTACTTTCGCACCTTCGTATAACGTTTGGTTTAAACCCAGTAATCTTTTAACGTTGCCGGTTGGCAAAATGCGCGTATGGTTTTATATCTTCTTCGAAGAAACCCAAAATACGTTTTGGTTGACAAGTAAGCGATCGCGATACCTCATTTTATTAGTCTGATAGTAATACGGATCGAGTGATATTAGTCTGAGCTCTTCACTTCAGCTTTAGCGAATTATACTGCAACTTTGAAAATCAAGCGATGAGTCACAGTCATTGAACCGTGTTGAAACACAAAGACTGTTTCCTGGACATGTAAAGGTATTCCATTAAGGGGTTAAGAGAAGTCATTTATCCAGAAATTATATGGTAATTATCAATTTATGTGACATATCACCATGTGCATTTACTGCTTTGGAAAAACAACACAAACTTGTTGCTGTAAATAAAATTATGTAGTGGCTCGTGGTAATGGTATTTTATATGAAAAATCAAAAGCACTATATATATTGTAAATGAGCATCTTCGTTTTAATATTCTGACGAGTTACGGAGACATAACATTATTCAAATACAGAATTGCATATCAACTAATCGGCAATCTTCTACGAGGTAAGTCTGAATTTGAGTAGCAAATGAATGTGTTGCGAGATATATACTCGTTGTAGTCGTGATCTCACTGAGTTTAGTATATGTGGCTACATTATATTTATATATAGTTTATGTCTATTTTACGCTCCAATATACAGTCATATACGCTTCAATCGCGACTCAAGTACGTGTGATTGCATTGTAAAAGCACTACGCTTACTGTAGTATAACGTATAACATTATAAAATGGTTATACTAAGTGTAACGCTTAGGTTAAATGAAACTCGATTTCGGATTCAACTTTTTATTCTTTGCTTCTCCGATCAGTGACACTGATCTGTATTCTCACGACAAACTACGAGTATGATGCAAACATTAGTTCGTTTTCCGATTATGTTACGACGACTGCGTCCAAGCGGACGCAGTTTTTAACTGGAGGCCGGACGCGGGCGCTTTGGAGGCAGGACGCGGGCAGAGTAGACGCAAGACGCGGGCGTCGTGGAGGCCGGACGCGGGGGCTCTGGAGGCAGGACGCGGGCAGAGTGGACGCAAGACGCGGGCGCTCTGGAGGCAGGACGCGGGCAGACGCGGGGACAAGTTATT
>CACRXK020001599.1:0-17683 GCA_902702795.2 Paramuricea clavata
TTAATTTTTTCAGTTGGATTGTAGAAATCATTCTCCTTCCATACATCTTCATCTGGCAATTGTAGGGTGTCGTGAGAATCAAAGGCCCATCCTATGTCTTCTTCAGGATATTCAGTCTCGAAATGATCTCCAAGTGCGATGATCTATAAAAAACACAGGACGCATGTATTTAGGATGTTGCTTCAGTCACAAGTTGTTACAGGTCTGCAAACAAGTTGCTACAAATCTGTGCACAAGCTGTCGATAAGTTGTGTTCGCACTGGTTGTTCCCATGCGTTGTAACAAGTTTGGAACAAGCTGTTGACAACTTGTAACAAACTTGATATCAGACTTGTTACAAGGTTGTTCTAACAAGTCTGATACAGTCATGATATAACAAGAATGTTACAAGGTTGATGATACAAGGTTGTAACAATATTGTTATATCATGACTGTATCGGACTTATTGGAACGACCTTGCAACAAGTCTGATAATATCAACAAGGTTGTTAAAAGTTGTTAACAGCCAACCATTAAAAAGTAAAAATAAAATCTAGCCAACCTTTAATATCAATTAAAAAACTCATTACTAATTCATGAGGAAAATACAAAAGAAATGAATGTTTAATCGATGTTTGTAAATCGGATAAAGATTTGTCCTGATTTACATAAACTTCAGCTTTGATTTTCTCGACTTAGACAATGTTTATTTTTAAAATTTCTTTGCCAACGAACTCATAAGATGGGTCGTTTTTTAAGCACGCATCTCGCCTTCGGTTCAAGTTTGTATATCAGATAAAGATCGGCTGCTCATGTTTTATCTAGTACTTAAAAATAAATACCAACCCCTGGCCCTGCATAAACGTTACAAAAGGATACCATTCAGTTGTCACACATGTCCTTTACCACTTCTGTGACATGAGTTTGATAACTGCTTGTGCAATTTTCTGCAGTCTAAAGTTTCATGTTGTCTGCACATGTACTTTCTTTGGAGACGCCATTTGCCTCCTGACAAATCGGAAAATGATCAAGATATTGACTCTGATTGATTTACAATTTCATGTAATATTTCAAATCCGACTATGAGGACTGGACTAGCTAGATTTCAAGTCCGTACATGCAATTTGGATCAAAATGCAAAGACTCAAAATCTAGTCCAGTCTGAATGGACCTTTCCCCTTATAACTAAAATTTGGATCTAGACAAAAATTTCATCACAGCTTGAAAGAGCATCACAAAATTAGTAATATTCAATTTCCAAAGTTTTGTTGCAAAATCTTGTAAAATGCGGATAATATAGCCTTGCGAAGTTTGCCGTTTTTCAGTCATTTTGTATTACAAACGGGAAGTTGACATCCGATTCGGGTGTTGGGGCTGCAATTTGCCATTTGTAATGCAAAATGACTGAAAATTGCAAACTTTGCAAGGCTCTATTTTCCTCATTTTACAACATTTCGCAACGAAACTTTGGAATATTACTAATTTTGTGATGCTCTTTCAAGCTGTGATGAAATATTTGTCTAGACTTGCAAAGATCAAAATTTTGGTTATAAGGGGAAAGGTCTATTGGAGGACAGTTTGAAATGACATCTCGTACGAATAAATCACTACAACCAATCCAAGGACTGAATTAATTTTGATCCACCCGATTGACAAATCTCGTACTCGCGCTGCTAAAGTACGCATTAGTATCACAGAGGAGAGATATACAGAGAAGAAACTCGCGGCAAATTATGTCACGCACTTTTTATACTGATATATTAGCCGTTTCCACATTAGAAGACGGATAAGTCGTCTAGACGATAGCCAGTTCATTTCACGAAACTTTTGCTAAATAAATTGTTATGTTAACACTTTTAATAAAAAGAAATCAATAAAAGTGATCGCTTACCGTTATTCTACAATAATTTATTGAACAAAATTTCCATGGGTATCTCATTTTTTTTAAAGCGATTTTTACCTTTTGAACGGTGTTTTCCCTATATGCTTTTGCTATGAAATTTCAGCCACGGCACTGGCTGGGAAATATGACGCGAGCATCAACTGTAATTTTTTCTTCTTTGTATATCCCTCCTTTGTGTTAGTATTGCCCTTGTCGTTTACCTGAGTGTTGTCGGTTCTTTTTGAAAGCTTACCAAAGTGAGCATCGTTGTTTAAAAACCTGGACAATTCCGCTGCATTGTAGTGTGCCAAAGGTTTTCCTGAGTTGTGAAATGGGCGTATACTTTCAATATAAATTAGGATAGTGTGATCATTTGACATATATTGCTCAGCCTTCATCGCCCCTGAGACTTCCTCAATTGCGGACTCAACTTTCTTCCTGACATCCGACGAAGTTAGTTTTGTATCCTTGTTGATTTCGTAAATATATGATATGCGCAGTCTGAGAATGTTGTCGCTAAACTCTTCTTGTTCAGCTTGACTAACATGCCGTTGAAAATTCTACAATTTTTCACCAAGTATAATGCGTTAGTATATTACTCGCACTTTCAAACGCACGTCGCTATGTAATGCACGGAAAAGTTATAAATCTTTCTAAATTCATTTATATAAATATTGAGTACAAGCGCAAAAATCTCACATCTTGTAGCGAGTCTGCTGACAAGCTGTCAAAAAGTTGTTTTCGCACTGTTTGTTCCAAGTTGTTGTAACAAATCTGGAACAAACTGGTTGTTAACAACTTGTAACAAGCTTCACGGATGGCATTATCAGACTTGTGGCAAGGTTGTTCTAACGAGTCTGATACAGTCATGATATAACAATATTGCCACAACCTTCTGTCGTCAACCTTGTAACATTCTTGTTATATCATGACTGTATCAAACGTGTTAGAACAACCTTGTAACAAGTCTGAGAATGCCACCAAGCTTGTTACAAGTTGTACACGTAAAAACGCACAAGTTGTTACAGGTCTGCAAACGATTTGTTACAAATCTGTTCACAAGCTGTCGACAAGTTGTGTTCGCACTGCTTGTTCCCAGTTGTTGTAACAAGTTTGGAACAAGCTGTTAACAACTTGTAGCAAGCTTGATGGCATTGTCAGACTTGTTACAAGGTTGTTCTAACAAGTTTGATACAGTTATGATATAACAAGAATGTTGCAAGGTTGATAACACAAGGTTGTAACAATATTGTTACAGCACGACTGTATCGGACGTGTTGCAACAACCTTGCAACAAGTCTGATAATATCAACAATGTTGCTACAAGCTTGTTTCAATCTTGTTGACAACTTGGGACAAGCAGTGCGAACACAACTTGTTGACGGTTTGTTAGCTCTAGACTTGCTACAAGATGTGATATTTTTACGCGTGTACACGCGTATAACTTTATACATAAAATGAACGAACCTGTATTCTGAGATCGCCCAACGTGCTTGGAAATATTCGCACAAGAAGCAAGACGTAAAATATGTTAATTAGCATGATCGCAGTCGAAACGACGCGCAAGAGTTTCACGCCATTTTAATTCGACAAAAACGATAATTAATTCATTGATGAGGTAAACATATTGAATTTGTGTGATTGCGCATGCGTTCGGATGGGGACTTTGAATTTGTGATTAAGGATTAGTTTTAAGGATTAAGCGATTAACGATTAAGGCTAGTTTTGGATAAAGTTTACGGTTAAATTGAAGTGTAGTTATACAGAGGATTCCAGCTATATAGACTTAATTTTTTATGCATGTAGACAAGGACGACGAAATCTATCATTATAGCTCGAAAGAGCATCCTAAAATCAGTAAAATTGCCAAATATAACCCTGTGAAATGAGAAAATTTTGAGTATTTTAATATTACGCGCGGAAAAATGCACCGCTTTCGGCTCAAAGCGATGCATTTCTCCAGGCTTAATAGTAAAATATCCAAACTGACCATTCTTCCACGGATCACTGATTAAGTATTGGGGAAAAGGAAGATCCATTGTTTCATGCGAAACATGGAGGTAGGATCCGCAGCGAAAGACCAGCAAGGACAGTCGAAAATGGGGTGGGACGGTGGTCGCCTTAAACCACACGTCACAAAATGATATTCCCACCCTCACCCATCCCTCCATCGCTAACGATCTAATCTCTTTACTCGAACACTTCTTCCCCATGGCGATCAGCACAAAACAAGCTGTATTACAGAAAATCCTACCTTTTATGTATTTCCCTCCATTAACTATTCAATAAACATACCGCTTATGCATATTTTAACACTTAGTCAGTTCCCGCGGAACATTTTCCCACGCGTAATACTAAAATACTCAAAATGTGCTCATTTCACAGGGCTATATATTTTTCGTATTTTACAAGATTTTTCAAACCAAATTTGGTTGTTAAGCTATAGTTAAGCTATTTAATGATAGATTCGTCCTTCTTGTCCGAATCAAAATTTAGTTTACAACTGGAAATCTGGAATCATCGATTCCATTTAAAAACCTGTTAGACTGAAAAAATGTTTAGACTCCCTTTAAATAAGAGCCGGTAACTTAGGCTAGAATTTCGGTTTAGGCTAGAATTTTAAGCTGCTTCTTATTTTATCAAATAAAGTCAAAACTGAAAATTTATAAATTAAAGAAAATAAGCTCTCCACAAAGTAATGAAAATGCCCCAAAACCCTGGAAATGTCAGCGTTTGACTTATTGCCTTCATCAGGGCGCTGTAAAATACGGGCGTATTTTAGAGCGCCCTTGTCTTTATATATATATAATTTATTCTATTTTCTAATATATTTTACAAATTACAAAAACACCTAGTTTACTTTCTAGCATTCATCAAACTTTTACTCGAAAACACTGTCTGAGCGTAAAAGCCTCACAGCTTGCTGGCCAACAAGATGTGTTCGCAATAGGCTTGTATATAGCAAGCTTGCCAACGTATTGTAACAATGTTGATATTTCTTCAAGTTGCTACAAGGTTGTCACTCACAACTTGTTGACAAATTGTTGAACTGCAGGACGATAATAAGTTGTTGGAACAACTTGTAACAAGTCTAATTGGGCTCAACAACCTTGTAGCAAGTTGTCAACAAGCTGGGAACAAGCAGTGCGAACACATCCTGTTGACAAGTTGTTGGACCAGCATTGCTACAAGTCTGCTGTGGGTTTGTTACAAGTCTGCAAACAAATTGTCAAAAATCTGTTAAAAATATTTTGTCTTCGCACTGCTTGTTCCCAGTTGTTGTAAAAAGTTTGGAACAAGCTGTTAGCAATTGTAACAAGCTTGATGGCATTATCAGACTTGTCACAAGGTTGTTCTAACAAGTCTGATACAGTCATGATAAACAAGAAGGTTACAAGGTTGACGACACAAGGTTTGTAACAATATTGTTATATCATGATTGTGTCGGACTTACTGGAACAAGCCTGATATATCAACAAGGTTGTCACAAATTGTTAACAGCTTGTTCCAAACTTGTTGACAACTTGTGACAAGCAATGCGAACACAACTTGTTGACGCTTGTTGACAAACTTGTGAGCAAGATGTAAGAAAATCTGCGGTGTTTGGCAGAATCAAAATGGAAGTCAATGATTGATTGATGCAAGATTATAATGACCAAAAGATACTGCAAGAATTGAATCCAAGTCACAACATATGCATCGAGCGACCAGGCGTAGTTTCATCAAGGCGGAAACTAAGTTTCTTGTCTAAACGTTTGCGTTTTAGAACTTTCTGATCTGGTCAACATATTCGGGCAGGATACTGTCAAGTTTCAACACTTTTATCGTCTGTTTATGGCTGTTCGCTGAGCTCGGGTGTGGATAAAGAAGTCGAAAACTTGCCGAGTTATGTCGCTCATCTTCAAATATTATAATGGTTCGAATTTCCTCTTCACTGCAACCTGGATGTTAATTGTAATATAGTGTTAGTAATAAATTAACAATATGTCTGCGAAAATTGATACAGTAAAATGTTACTTCGCAGATCTCAGAATGACATTTCGTCAAAACCTTTTTATTCAAAATTGGTTTGGAAATGAACTTGGAGTAGGGTTAGGTTAGGGTTAGTGTTTGGAATAGGATTAGTGTTAGTAAAACCGTTGCTTTTATACGTTTTGTCACTCTGAGGCCAGCGAAATAACCAAGAACCTAGATTTTCCAAGTTAGCCTAAATAGGTATTATGTAAATGGTGCTTACCAGGACATTAGGCTATAAAAGAGTTCTTAAATAGGTTAGATTCTTATTTTCTTAAAAGAAAAGCGACTCATTTTAGGGAAGTATGGTATATGATTTATATAAATTATGCACAAATTATCTAAAAAAATGACAGCGTATACATGCCCCCCCCCAAAAAAAAAAAATTTTACGGTCGGGCAAATCCATGCGTGATTCGGGCAAAACATAAAAATTTTGAAAAAATTATGATATGTCTGGAAATTTTTTGTATGTTTACGAAAATTATGGGATATTAAGGAAAATTTTTTGATATCTCAGGAAAATTTTTTTGTGACTCCTCCCCCGCCCCCCTGCTCGCCAACGATTTTGGGGAGTAATATTAATTAGCGACTAAAATAAGGTAAAAGCTAGCAATAATCTTGATGATTTCAGGTAAAGTCCTCGCAACGGACCTGCGGTCGGGCAAACTAATACTTCCCGTACGCCCATGAGTGTATATGCTTTATACCAACTCTATATGCACTTTAAAGTCTTTAAAGCTACACTGATTGTAACTTATGACTTAATTTTGACTCTATTTGATAATGTAAGAATCTGTTTTGAAATTCTAGCCCGAACAGGTTCTTATTTAAAGGGTGTCTAAATAAAGAATCCAGAAAGTAACGAGATACTTGCCACAAAATGAAAATAACGAAGTAAAACGTTACTTCTTAAAACGACTTCGTTGCAAATAAAAGTACTCCAGAAAAAGTTTACTTTGTTACATGCCGACTTCACAAAAATGGTACTCAAGTACAGTAACGAAGTACATTTACTTCGTAACTTGACACCACTGCTAATTTCTCTTTGGACACACTCGGATAAAACCTAATTTCTAATTGTAAAAATTATTGAAATCTAATTATAAAAACTAAAAGACGCAAAGTTTGATGAATGCATGATAGAAGGTAAATTATAGGTGTTTTTGTAATTTGAAAACAATCAAAATATAATGGAAGTGGGGATTGAATGGATTGAATTATAAGATTAGTTGCCCTTATTTGACTTATTTCTAAGTTGTCACCAAAAATTTTTATAAAATCAGTATTTTCCCGACGGCAAATATCAGTTGGATACGTACCACCTCTATTGCTGCAAAATGAGAGCAAGTTGTCTGTGAGCTTGTCCTTATATGGTTTTCTATCATATTTCCCTACGAATATTCACAGAAAATTAAACACGTCATTTTTAAAGCCAGTCTGATAACTGATTGTTAGGAAGTGAGGAACCTGACTTCCTGAGTCACTCAGTTCTTTCGAACATGTCTTACAAATCCTTCAAGATCACAAAAGCTTTGATAGTGAATCAAAGATAGATTATTAATGAATGGGGAACTAGGTCCTTTTAATACCTCGAAATGATCCACTAAGTTTAATAAGATCTTGTATCAACATCGTCATTTGTCTGAAAAATAATTCAGCGATTCAGCGTTAGTTCAGGGTTTTATTCTAATCTTGCAATATGCAGTTGCGTGATTAAAATTTCCCATGTGATAGAACTGCTAAAGTTTTTCAGTAGAAATAAGGTTAGCGGTGGCTAATGTTAGATCATGCATCCATTGATTACCTTGCTCTAAAAGTCTCACTGCCCAGGGTCTGGAATCCTGGATCGCAGTCCACATCAATAACGTGTGGTTTCCTGTTGTTATCCAGCAGAATTTTCACGTGAAATATGACAAATCTATATAATCATCATGCAACAGAATGTAATTAGCCCCCACAAAAATATTATGTTTCTGGTAAGCGCGCGCGTCATCTTTGACTGTGCGCGTCAACGTTTTATTTTTGTGAAAACCGCAGAACATCTTAAAGAAATTTCAAGACAATTTTCTTCCCTGATCAAGGAAATCTCATCTCTGAAATTTTGACACGAAAGTAATATGTTACATGTTTCGAAATACATATTAGTACTCAAACGTACTGTATATCTTGGCTGCGCATGATTTTTGTGAGAGAATAAAGCATATTCTTGTGATATTTCATATTTGATAAATTTCTGTTATTTTATACGCTTGAACATTTACTATTATTCTATGGTAGTTCTCATTTTATTATATGTAAACTTGGTGACAGCTTCAAATGTACCTGGCCTAACCTCAATTCTTCTAACATCTCATTTCTAAGAAAGTTTAAAATGATATTGTAAGTTGTAACTTATTTTAAAGATTTTCGTTTGCACACTTTGTCTCTGAGTTATTTCAGTTTTATTGATATGCAAATGTCCGGAATTTACGTCACAGATGAATAATGACTGATTAAAGAATGTAAGGTACAGTTAAATATCATATAATAACAAGGCTATAAAGTAAATGGTGTTTTACATAGGTATGTAATCCTCACACAACCCCAAACTTCAAAATGAAATGATAAAAAGAATTGAGGCTAGGTGCACTTTGAATGTGTTCACTTGTCGAAACTAGAAATGCACTCGCCATTTTTGCAAAAAGCGTTCCCTTCAAAAGAAATGAAATAAAAATACGGGCGCGCTTGGCGCGCGTCAATTAATTGTGGACAAACAAACTAGCCAGAAACAAATTTCTTCAATCTATCAGTATCAATATCAGTTGAAGTAAACAGCCAACAAACAAGCGGGCAAATAAACAACACAATTTACACAAACCAAAATCTTACCCATTTTTCTTCAAAGCAAGATATTTTGCTTTTTCTTTGCTATAATTATTATCCAAAATCTCGGAGGAAGTTGACGCCGTTAATATGGCGGTCTGTAGCAACGCGTCTCGGACCTGCGCGGCAGTGTGTGAAACATCGATATTTCTGTGCGACAAAACTGACCAATAATATTTCAATGTCCAGACCAGCGACTCGGGCGCATTGACATCCCATGCTTTCGAAGGAGAGTTCAGATTTTTTGTACACCATGGCGCTGTATAGATATCTAAGTGCATACAGCTCTCATTTCTGTTAGCCTGGTCAGTTTTATAAGGCATTTGCGAGAATGCTACATCGCCAAAATCCGATATATAAACCCTTAAAGGATCTAACGATTTCACCAATAAATAAAACCTCAACAGATGTTTACGTTTGTTTACTAAAAACGGTTCGTGAACGTACTGTTCAATACTAGTTAGCGCTCGAGTTTGGTACAACGTTTTACGAGCGCCTGATTTAGTTTTAGAAAGCGGCTGCGCTTTCTGCTTCTGAAGGAATGACACCACGTCGTCTCTGTGAAGTATTGTTAACCCTTCGCTCGAACCTCTGAGGCTACCAGCTTTACGCAACAACCAGAGTCCCTTTGGTAACTGGTCGTGTTTCAACGTGGTGTTTCCATCTAGGATGAAGCATTTTGGAAATGCCTGGAAATCGTTGAGGTCGTGCATTCGCGATAGTTTTTCTAGTGTAAGACAGAGTTTCTCTCGTAAACACACATTGCTTAGGCCTGGTATAATATTTGTGAACTGCCACACCTAAAAATAAGAGACGATATTATTATAGTACACCGCGTAAAATCACGCAAGTTGTTATAGATCTGCAAACAAGTTGTACAGTAACAAGGTTGTTGTCGAGCCGACATCAGGACTTGTTTGTACTCGGCTTGTTCCCAGTTGTTGGTTGATGATGGTAACAGACTTGCTACAAGTTGTTCCAACTAGGCTAATACAGGCTGTTCGTAACAAGTTGCTACGAGCTTCTTGTCATCAACTTGTTAACAACATTTTACGTGCAGCCCCCATCAGACTTGTTGGAACAACTTGTTGCGAATCTGCTGGCCTCATCAACAGTTGAGAACTGATAGAGCTATCCAATATAAACAAAGTTAGTTTAGTTTAGGTTTCCTCCAATAGTAACACTGGATCAATAAGAGATGACCCTTACTGGACCTCTAGGAAGAACAGTTTAGAACTGATAGAGCTATCCAGTATAAATAAAGTTAGTTTAGTTTAGGTTTCCTCCTGTACTAACACTGGATCAATAAGAGATGATCCTTACTGGACCTCTAGGAAGATCAGTTTAGAACTGATAGGTACCAGTATAAATAAAGTTAGTTTAGTTTAGGTTTTCTCCTGTAGTAACACTGGATCAATAAGAGATGATCCTTACTGGACCTCTAGGGAGAACAGTTTAGAACTGATAGAGCTATCCAGTATAAATAAAGTTAGTTTAGTTTAGGTTTTCTCCTGTAGTAACACTGGATCAATAAGAGATGATCCTTACTGAACCTCTAGGGAGAACAGTTTAGAACTGATAGAGCTATCCAGTAGAAATAAAGTTAGTTTAGTTTAGGTTTCCTCCTGTAGTAACACTGGATCAATAAGAGATGATCCTTACTGGACCCCTAGGAAGAACAATTTAGAACTGATAGAGCTATCCAGTATAAATAAAGTTAGTTTAGTTTAGGTTTCCTCCGGTAGTAACACTGGATCAATAAGAGATGATCCTTACTGGACCCCTAGGGAGAACACTTTAGAACTGTCGAACTGATAAAGCTATTCAGTGTAAATAAAGTTTGTTTAGTTTAGGTTATATATAGATTTCCCCTCAGATACCAAAACAGTTCTTTATCTACAGTATATAGCACTATTTCCGGGTTAATGATATCACAGACATCACATCAGTTTTCCCTTTGTCTCAAAGTGAGATATCAATATCGCATTTACAACACTTCTGATAAAAATCAGCAGAACGTCCTTATCAGTTATTATTCCTCCTAATGTTTGTTTAGGATAGTTTCATAAATTTAATGACGAGATAAGATACAATGTCCGAATATGTGGTGAATAATATAAAGAGTCCAGTCTTTAAGTACGTCCTTAATCTCAAATGTAAACACTCGCACGGGCACCAAACATTTTTTGTGCGATTCAAGAGCATTATTTAATTTTATTGCACACTATGGGGGAAATGTCAATAGAATTGCGTGCCATTGCATAGCAGGAAGGGATTGCTAGTTATTGGTTGAACTTTGCTGGTTCGGAGTGATACGAGCTACCATTTTAATGTTTGATTTCGTCTCCTGAGTCCTGTATAAGTATTCTCTCCGAGTTGACCATGCATCGACTCATGAACAAGTATATACAAGGCTGAAACACTGAATGACTGTCTGGTTTACACTAGCAATTAAAGTTTCTGTGATCACAGTGGGAATTTTGTATCGGTAAATTCTATGTTTTGAAGGATTTGTAAGAAAAGTTTGAGCAAACTTAATGTTAAATAGGCCTACTGTCGAGTCTGTTTTCTCAAACATTTCTTACAAATCCTTCAAAACTTAGAATTTACCGTTGCAAAATTCCTACTGTGATCACAGAAACTTTGATCGTGTAAACCTGAGCCTTGGCTTAGGCAAGTGCTAAACCACGGCAGCTTATTGAAGAATATACGTACTACCTACACTGGACCACCACGTTTGAGATATCTTTTTCAGGTAGTTCGGACACAAACCACGACAGCTTATTGTAGAATACTATCTATATACACTGGACCACCACGTTTGAGATATCTTTTTCAGGTAGTTCAGACACAAAAAACCACGACAGCTTGTTGTAGAATACTACCTACAACTGGACCACCACATTTTAGCCGGAAATCTTGTACAGGTAGTTCAGACACAAACCACGACAGGCATAGGCATACGGGATTGATGCTTTCCAGGGGGGCAGTTGAAAGTTTGTCCGAATTTTTATGGAGGATTGTAATGAAATTGCCTGAATTTAACCTATTTTCTGATAAATCTGCTCGAATTTTCTTGAATTTTCCTAACATTTGTCCGAATTTACAGGGTTTTCCAAAATTGGGGGGGGGGGCAATTGCCCCCCCTGCCCCCTGTCTCGTACGCCTATGACGACAGGTTATTGAATATTGTGGAATACTATACCAACACTGGACCACCACATTTGAGCCGGAAATCTTTTCAGGTAGTTCAGACACAAACCAGTACCACTGCAACTTATTAAAGTATATTCCATCTACACTGGACCCCTACGTTTGGTATACAATGAGCTTAACCATGCAATGAAATCTCCCACACAAAATGAAAAAATCCCTCTTGTAACTCGCACACTTACCTTTGATAGTTTAGGAACGCCAGATACTCCGTTTGTGAGCGACACAGTCCAGTCTTTATCACTTTTGTCCACAATATCAAATCCATTCTCTCGAAAGATTTTCTTCAATTCCAAACCACTGTATCGCGTACAAGTGCCACTCCGACACACAGGTTTATACAGAAACACCGGCGTCCGTGGCCCGTGACTAAGTTGATCCAAAATGCTTTCCACGCTCTTGCCAAATAATGGCACACGCGTTCGCCAATTTCCGCCTTCCAAAATCGATCTGCCTTCGATGGTTCGATCCTCTGTCGGTGCAAAATTAGTCGTGAACATTGTGTAGGTCAGAAACGAGACGTTAAACACGGCCAAGACGAATAATACAAACATCAAATTCTTGTATATGTGACAACGCATGATGCCTATCTCCACGTTGATAATTTGATATGTTTATATAATGTTTTATATCCGACCGAGCTGAATACTTGAATTTGATGTTATCAATTTACACAAAGCGAATGATATTGGTCTCGTGTTTGTCGCTTTCCGACTTAAGCTGGCCAGTTAAGGTTTGTTGATATACGCTGTAGCCCTATAGCAGTGCCCTATAATCCGAACAGTTAGCATTTCGTGCTTGCCCTTATTAATAGACAAAGGTCATTTGCAACTGCATTGATGATTCATCAAATTCTTCAAACATGAGTACCATCTGCGGTTTACATTTCAAATTCGCATCGATCAACGAGTATTCTTGCAAGTTCGCAACATACCATGCCATACCATACCATACTATTACACAATTCACCCATCAATAAGCGACTGTTCGCTATAGGGACTTAGGAAACTCTAGCCGACCGCCATTGCAAAGCTCACATAAAAACAAACAAGATGTTATCTTATAAACAGCAGGGACTAAATTATACTCCTGCAGTTGTAAGACGGTGCTGAATGTCAAACGCTTGAGGCAATGTTGAGAAGAAATGGTTTGAACTCGGCTTTAGATATCAAATTTATAACATCGAATGTTGAGTTTGGTCGGACAGCCACGAGTGTTGAAACGCTGAACAGACTCAATTTATTCTGATCGACCCAGCAGACCGAAACGGCAGCGCAAATCGCCAAATTACATGCAAATTTCTTCCTGCACTTTACTGACTATATCGTATGCCAGGCTATTCATTTAAATCCGCTTAACTCTTTAATTAACACAGGATGTTTATTTAATTTGGCACGAATGCAAAGCATTTGAAATGACATTTTTCTCATTTTTGAAAGGCTACACTGTTTTTTATCAGTTGATGGGTTTCAGAAAAATAGAGTCACGATCTTTCTCAACGGCCGGTTTATAAGTTTATACCTGTAAACCACATATAAATCATAAGTATTCTCTAGTTATAATCACTCCGCGTATTTTCAGTTCTAAAATGTTGTATTTCGGCTGATGAGAAAGATCGTGACTCAATCTTTACGACCGTGAAAAATCTTATAGTCCTCAGGCAGGAATTGAACCTACGGCCCTGCGGACTCCGGTGCAGTGCCCTAAAGACCGATTCAGACTACTGACAATTTTTGCCTAAAAACTGTCGCATGCAACCTGCTTACAACTCGAGTTGTACTGTGTGAATCAAGCACACAACTCTCACACGACAATGTAAGCAAGTTGTGTGATTGATTTACACAGTACAGCTCAAGTTGTAACTTGTAAACAGGTCAGTACGCGACAGGTTTTGGCAAACGTTGTAAGTGTGACTCGGCCACAGTATATGAAAACTACAGTAGGGCCACTCAGTGTAAAAAAGTGTCCACATTGTTTACTGGCTGCCAACCTAATTTACATATTGGCAGCCAGTAAATGGCAGCAGTTCACTATAAAATTGTATTACAGAGTAATGAGTTTGGCCGCGTAAAACACCTGGGACCTAGCTTAAATAATTCCCACTTTTCTCTCCCCTAAGTGGCCCTACTGGTTGTCTCCCTATACTGTGACTCGGCCTTAACCAACTGAGCTACAGAGGCCAGTTGTCAAGATATTTATTAATTTACCCATACACTTTAGTACTAAGCTTACATTGGCATCGTCTTGGGCCTGTTTCAAACGCCGCGCTTCTCATGTCGGCGAACGCATTGATAATCACGCCCATTGTGGAAACCAGCTTTAGCTGACAATGTTAGCGTGGTTAAATAAAGTTAATATCATCATAACGCATTTCGGTCATTACGTCATTAGGCCAATGAAAATTGATATCATGCTTCTCGTCCACAATTTTCAAAAATTTGGAGCGGGATTTTTTCATTTTTCATTTTTCACTATTTTTTGTATTTGAATTCTGCTTGTCAATAATTTCCTTGACCCAGCAAAAACCCCCATAAAAATCTGAAGTATTAAAAATTGGTGTATAGTTCATTTTAATTTAATACGTCCTACACTACAGTCTACAGTATATTTCTACACATACCAGGGCTGACATGAAAAATAGAGGCATTCTGGCGAGTAATATCTTTAGAAAGATACAATTTGAGTTGCGCTGGTCTGGAGATGAATTTGGTGTTTTTAAGCCTATTTTTCAAAAATAATGAATAATGAAAAATTTTCGTGCGGCAGATAAATCCCATGCGGGCGGGGACGAGAAACATGATATCAATTTTCATTGGCCTCAGAAACAATAGATAACGAGGCATTTCAACTGATTATCTATCGAGTTTTTTATGCGTGAGGCACGCATGACAAACTCGACGTTTGAAACAGGCCTTGGTATACAGTCGGTATAAACTTGTGGGCATATGCGAAATGGTGTCTCCTGAACCTGAAGAAAGTACATGTACAGACAACATGAAACTTTAGACTGCAGAAAAATGCACAAGAAGTTATCAAATCAAACTCATGTCACAGAAGTGGTAAAGGACATGGGTGACAACTGAATGGTAGGTATCCTTTTGTAAAATGTTTGGCCAGGGGTGGGGTAAACATTTTTTTGAGGTTGAGTAAAAAATTTTTTCGGACTTTTTAATGGTTGGATTGGCAAAAATATTACCAAGAAAGACATTTCTCTTCGGTGCTATTCCCCACCATAAATAATGACCAGTCCCTAAGAATGTCATATAAAAAAGCAGCAAAACAGCGTAGTTTTCATATTTAATCTATTTTATTCAATATTTTATAATTCTGCTCTTTCTAAACTCAACAGAGGCTGACATAACTTTCATGATAAAACTTCATAAAAAACTAATCTAACTCTAGAAAATCTTTCAAGTAAAAAATTCGTGTGTTGCTAGTTGCAACATCTAACCAGTGAGCTCCATGTATGTCTGGACTACGAACTCGAGTCCAAGATGGCTGAAATTGACGAGTGACGTTTTGACTTTTGATTTAAAGACCACACGCGTAAAAATCACACAACTTGTCGACAAGATGTGTTCGCAACAGGCTTGTAGTAAGCTTGTCAACAAGTTGTAACAACGCTGTTATTTTATCAAGTTGCTACAAGGTTGTTGTCACTCGCAACTTGTTGACAAATTGTTGAATTGCAGGACGATAACAAGTTGTTGGAACAACTTGTAACAAGTCTGTTGAGGTCAACAACCTTGTAGCAAGTTGTCAACAAGCTGGGAACAAACAGTGCGAACACATCCTGTTGACAAGTTGTCGGAACAGCATTGCTACAAGTCTGCTGCAGTTTTATTACAATTTGTGCGTTTTTACGAGTGTAGTATTATGATTTTATAAACTGATAACTTGACTAGCGATATGTTCCGTTAGAAAAAAACTGAATTAGCTTGGGAAAATGGTATTACGACCTTCGTAGACTTTGCCATTTTGACTTCACTTTTCTCCTAGGCCAAACGGCTGAAGTTCTCATGCCTCAGAGACATACACAGAGCTCACCGCATGTAACAAGTTGATCAGTGTAGATTTGATCCTACTTAAAACTACTCCCAGTACTGGAATGTTTGTTTAAATAACACATATGCTATGTACAATTTTATACAGATAATTTTTTAAATTAACCACCCCGTTTCTAGTTCAAAAGTTGAAAAACCGCGTAAATTTATCAAATTTTAAATTGCTGAAGAAACAGACAATACGCCTTTGGCTTTGCACAAGTGCTAAAATCAGTCGAAGCTGATTTTTGAGATTTCAAAATACTGAAATTTGGGAATTTTCAAAATACTGAAAAGACAACGGAACATTCAGATCACTGGATCGCGACTGAATGCAATAAGTTTTATAGTTTAACTTTTGACCTAAAAACTATACGGGTTTTTGACGTTTTAAATTAAACAACAACAATTTGGTGTTAACACAACGTTAACACAATCAATTCCAACATTCTGTGCAACAATAGAGAACGCTAGCAACTGGATAGGAAACATTTTATGGCCTGAGCATCATGGAATGAAAAAAGACAATTTAATTTAAATTTTTAAGCCAGGTAACATGTGTGGAATAATTATCACCCTGTCAGGTAACTAATACACAGGGTGTTCATCCTTTGGTGAAGGTGAAATTCAAGGACTTTTCCAGGATTTTCAAGGCCCGTGGACACCCTGAATACATTATAGAACAACAACCAATGAACAGCCACGAAATGACTCACGCGACCAAAAGTTTTCTATCCAGTCGAAATATTACCCATGATGCAATCTACAATATCCTAACAATATATTAAATTTTGAACTGAGGTCCGAACATGACGTCAGATATATATATTAACTTTGCATATATATTTTATATATATCTAGGAAGCTCTTGGAGCGATACATTAAACTATGATCTCTTCAGATGACTTTCTTTGTAAATTTAAGATTTCTCTCCTGCGCCACTCGTCGCGTGCGCCGTGCTCGCGTGGGGAACGCGCGGGGGATGGTACCTCTATCGAAGACCTCGAGACTGCGCGCTCGGTTGGTTCGATTTCTGAGACATCAATCTCCTCGGGTTCAATGTCTCGTAGTTCGGTAAACGAGTCTTCTTTCCGAACGCCACGGCTTGCCTCGCTCGCCGTTTCCACTCCATCTCCCTCGGCGTCTTCGCTGTCTCTTCGTTTTAACTTCGCTGTTTCTTCGTACGTTTGTCGACGATGTCGTTCCCGCTGTCGGCGCCGACGTCTCTCGCACATGACGACAAGCAACAAGACAAAAGCAGCGATGACTACCAAGGCTGCTATGACTGGAATGAGATACACAGGAGTTTCTGGAGAAAGATAAAGCAATAATTTCATTTAATACTATGCATGATTTATTTACGAATTTTTTTGTATTTTACGTAATACGCGCTCAAAACTAACAAGCTCAATTAAAAATTTTATTTTTCGATACATTTCTCAATCGGCAACAAACTTAAAAAGTATGCTTAGTGCTCTATCTGTAAAATAATGCTAAAATGAACAGATTTTAGATGGCACGCCAAAGAGAAAATGATGTCTGAAGTTCAGTAAGTTTTGCTTACAGTATATGGCTGTAAATATGGCGTCAATTTTAAAGCATCATTGATAATTGTATTTTAACTGACAATTTTTTACTATTTGATGTTTCTCAACCGGCAAATGCATTTGAAACATTGCTAACTGTA
>CACRXK020001599.1:17703-52015 GCA_902702795.2 Paramuricea clavata
TTAAGGTAGCTCGATATAGTAATCGCAAAAACCCTGCTCAAAAATCGCGAACTCAAAACCGAGTGACCATTTTTACGCGCAGGTCGCGGAAACTGATAAACAAAATGAAAAGAACTTCCAAAATGACCTGACGTGAGCAGTTGCTCGCGCCATATCACGTCATTGCGCGTGTTCTGTAGTGTTTTATGTCAATTGCTGACGTCATTAGAATTTTCCATTTTAGAAAAACAATGCGCTATATCTCTTTATTTTGTCTGGTGACCTATGTTCAAATTTTGCACGCTGTATTGCAGCGCTAAAAACTTTCATTTTACAAAAAAGAAAAAAATTCTGTAATGCCAAAAAAATGTTATCAAAGAAAACGACATTTTTGCATTTTCCAAAAAAATGGCATTACAGAATTTTTTTATATTTTGCTAGTTGTTAGCTTTTCGTCCAAGTAAAATAATGCAAGAAAAAAAATTGGGGGTCACCATGCTTCTTTTCCAACAAAACGAGACGATAGGCCATTTTGGAGTGAATTTCGTACGCGTATGTCGTCATAGCAACGAACTATCTGTTACTAAAAATACTAAAATTTGAAAGTAGAGATATCAAAATATATAAAAAACACAATATCTGCTGAATAAATCATAAAAATGCGTAGTTTGAACATGTCAAAGTGTTGAACACCTGACTTTTTGAAAACTGTATCGAGCCACCTTAATACTATGCATGATTTATTTACGAATTTTTTTGTATTTTACGTAATACGCGCTCAAAACTAACAAGCTCAATTAAAAATTTTATTTTTCGATACATTTCTCAATCGGCAACAAACTTAAAAAGTATGCTTAGTGCTCTATCTGTAAAATAATGCTAAAATGAAGAGATTTTAGATGGCACGCCAAAGAGAAAATGATGTCTGAAGTTCAGTAAGTTTTGCTTACAGTATATGGCTGTAAATATGGCGTCAATTTTAAAGCATCATTGATAATTGTATTTTAACTGACAATTTTTTACTATTTGATGTTTCTCAACCGGCAAATGCATTTGAAACATTGCTAACTGTATAAACTAGAGAATAAAGAAGAAAAGAAAACAGCTGCAAGGAAATTGGTTTGAATGAAGATTTTCTGTTGAAAATTCGAAGGAAACCTTAACACCCATGTCCCACTATGGGCGCAACAACATATGGTTGACAGAAATTATTCCTTGAATTTAAAACCATGGTCAGTTAAAACACTATATGTTCAAGCACATGCAGATTTAGCACACAAACACTCGTTGGTCTGCAAGAAACTTTTGTCTCCAGGTTGTGCTGCCAGGAAGAAAATTCTTTTCTCCTGCCCTGGTAAACCACATATTTCACAGGTGCTTGCAGTTTAAGGTCGTTAATCAGACGCACCGCCCCAGAGTACTCACCTTTGCCCCGTCTGTACATTATGACAACAGGTCTCTCCACTGTCACTTTCGTAATGGCGAATATTATCTGGACTATGGTTTGATTAGAGTCTAATTCTATTTTCGTTATTTCGGGGTCTTCGGATTGTAATTTGACGTATTTCGCTAAATCTGTTGCTGCCTTCACGGCGACACCTGTTCCTTTGCGACTTGCCTAAAATAAGAAAGAAAGTTTGAGCTAGCCTACTACACCCCCTCAGACTGTCTTTAGTTTTACTCGTAAATTAACATTGGTAGCTCTATCAGTTCTAAACTGTTCTTCCTAGAGGTCCAGTAAGGATAATCTCTTATTGATCCAGTGTTAATACGGGAGGAAACCTAAACTAACTTAACTTTATTTATACTGGATGTCTCTATCAGTTAGACTGTTCTTCCTAGAGGTCCAGTAAGGATCATCTCTTATTGATCCAGTGTTACTACAGAAGGAAACCTAAACTAAACTAACTTTATTTATACTGGATAGCTCCATCAGTTTTAAACTGTTCTTCCTAGAAGTCCAGTAAGGATCATCTTTTATTGATCCAGTGTTACTACAGGAAGAAACCTAAACTAAACTAACTTTATTTACTGTATACTGGATATCTCTATCAGTTCTAAACTGTTCTTCCTAGAAATCCAGTAAGGGATTGTACTGGACAAAAACTGGATAAGTACTGGACAAAAAAGACAAAGCTATTACTTACAACAGCAACAGTGACTTCAGCATCTCTCCTCGCCATAGATCGTGCTGGCACCGGTGTAGCATCACACCTCACTTGGATGTATTTATCTTTAGCGTACTGATGGAAGAGTTTCAGTGAGCTGAGATAGCGACAGAAATCTGGTAACAGAGTTCCCTAAAATCAAAGTAGGTCTCGTTAAGCGTGGGTTTGTATATGGCACGCTACCAGATCTATTCAGATTCATTATCCGTCTATACACGTAAAAATCTCACAACTTGTCAACAAGATGTGTTCGCAACAGGTTTGTAGCAAACTTGTCAACAAGTTGTAACAATGCTGTTATTTCATCAAGTCGCTACAAGATTGTCACCACAATTGTTCACAAATTGTTGAATTGCAGGACGATAACAAGTTGTTGGAACAACTTAAGTTGTTGGAACAACTTGTAGCAAGTCTGTTGAGCTCAAAAACCTTGTAACAAGTTGTCAACGAGCTGGGAACAAGCAGAGCGAACACATCCTGTTGACGAGTTATTACAATAACATTGCTACAAAACGTTTCACGTGTATATATGAATTAAACAAACTAACGGTTACTCACTTTTGGTATTTTTTCTCTCGAGAAGACAATATGCACCTTGGCACAATCGTCAGTGACCTGGTTAGTGGATGGATCGCACTCCAGTTTAAATATAGCCTGCGTATCCCCGTCTTGCACACACTGACCAAACCTTGGACACGGATCGCGTAAGCAACTCACATTCTTCATCTCGACGCATCTAGACCCGGACTCCTCGCAGCCTTGGGCGCGGTTTGTGTCACGTGATATACAGTTCTGTGGTGGGCAGAGAATCTGAGTGCATTTCACTGCACCGTTGTCGCAGTCACAATTATTACAGTTCTCGCGCCATTCGCTCCCGTGTTTCCTTTCGATGTGATGTCGTTGGCAGTTGTCCGGTCGCTTTTCTATAGTACAAGAGAAATTATAATATATATAACTGGAACAATAACTTAGCCGGCTGGCGTCCACCTTTGAAGCCAGTCATGATGGCCGCCATGTACGCCTATACATAAGCGCCCTGGCTTCAACAAATCATAGGACTTGATCACTGGAGTTATCGTTGGCTACAGTATGTACATACATTGTAAATAAACGGAATGGCAGCACAACTCGCAAGCTTATAAACTAAGATTTCCCAAGTTTGTGTTAAAATAAAGAGATGTAAAAGAGAAGAAAAATTCGGACTGTGCTGTAAGATCCTCGGATACTTTTCAAAAACTTGGCTGGAAACCTCTTATCTTAAAAGACTTTTTATGACCGATTTAAAGCGATTAATGGCATGCTTCCAGAATACGCAACACAACTATTTCACACTTGTGAAAACAGTGGTTACGTACTGCGCAGTAGTAATTTAAAGCTGTCTCAACCAAAAACGAATTTCTTGAAAAATTGCTTTTCCTACAGAGGAGCAGCGTATTGGAACAACATCCCAATAAACCTTTTGAAAACCCTAAGAGAATCACAACAAGCTTAACGCCAACGTTGCGACTTACTTTCACAGGCAGCTCCATATCGATTCTTCGTACAGTTACAAGTGAAGGAGTCGATGCCATCTTTACAGCGTCCTCCACCGAAGCAAGGGTTGGGTTCGCATTCGTTGATATTGACACGGCAGTTCGCTCCTGCGAATCCCGCGGCGCAGTCGCAACGGAAATAACCAGGGGTGTCGACACATGTACCGCCATTATAACAAATTGTCGTCTCACAGAGTTTCACTTCTGAAATCAGAGGGAAAATGATAGAAATTAATAGCTGAGTTTCACTAAACATTATCGTACAACAGATGGTGGTTAACCTGCAGTTATCTGAGTGAGAAAATAATAGAAGAATACACAAATCTTGCTAACGCTGTATACATCGCTGCGTACTAAAAATCTCACAACTTGTCAACAAGATGTGTTCGCAACAGGCTTGTAGCAAGCTTTTCAACGAGTTGTAACAATGCTGTTGTTTTATCAAGTTGCTACAAGGTTGTCACTCACAACTTGTTGACAAATTTCTGAATTGCAGGACGATAGATAACAAGTTGTTGGAACAACTTGTAACAAAGTCTGTTGAGCTCAACAACCTTGTAGCAAGTTGTCAACAAGCTGGGAACAAGCAGTGCGAACACATCCTGTTAACAAGTTGTTGGAGCAGCATTGCTACAAGTCTGCTGCAGGTTTGTTACAACTTGTGTATTCTATGCCTATGTAAACTAGAGCAATGTAATACTCATAAAAACGCGTTAAGTCGCGAATCGGGACATTTCGTATACCTTCGTCACAGAGTTCGCCGCGCTTGTTTGGCGGACAATGACAAGAGAAATTAGACCCAGTATCTGAGCACGTCGCACCGCTGGCACACGGATTGCTGTCACAAGGATGGATTGCTGAATGAATGAAAGAAAGAAATTCAAAACCTAGTCAGATGATGTATCCTAACGAATGATCTGTCTCTAATACAAAGTATACATGGAGTTAAGAAATGTGAGATTATTACTTACGTAATTCACACGTTTTCCCTCGCCAGCCATCAGAACAATGGCAGGAAAATGTCGTTTCAATATCTTGACAAGTGCCAGAATTTCTACACGGGTTTACTATATCACAGTGAGATATTCCTGAATAAAAAGAAATTTATTGGAATTATTATATATATATTAGTAGAAGGTTGTCCCAGGCAACTAGACTAAAAACTAAACTAACTTTATTTATACTGGATAGCTCTATCAGTTCTAAACTCTTCTTCCTAGAGGTCCAGTAAAGGATAATCTCTTATTGATCCAGTGTTCTACAGGAGGAAACCTAAACTAACTTTATTTATACCGGATAGTTGTACAGTATCAGCTGATTCAGCTCTAAGCTGTTCTTCCTTGAGGTCCAGTAAGAATCATCTCTTATTGACCAGTGTTACTACAGAAGGAAACCTAAACTAGACTGACTTTATTTATACTGTATAGTTCTATGTATCAGTTCTACACTGTTCTCCCTGGAGGTCCAGTAAGGATCATCTCTTATTGATCCAGTGTTATTACAAGAGGAAACCTAAACTAAACTAACCTTTTTTGTACTGGATAGCTCTATAAGTTCTAAACTGTCCTCCCTAGAGGTCCAGTAAGGATCATCTCTTATTGATCCAGTGTTATTACAAGAGGAAACCTAAACTAAACTAACCTTTTTTGTACTGGATAGCTCTATAAGTTCTAAACTGTCCTCCCTAGAGGTCCAGTAAGAATAACTAAAGCTAGGTAAAACTTACGAGAATTACAAGTCTGTCCTTTCCAACCGTCCTGACATTCACAAAGAAAAGTTTCCGTCATTCTGATACAGCTGCCATTATGAAGACATGGATATGATGCACAGAAGTCGATTTCTGGAAAATGGGAGAATCCAATGTCAGAAAGAAAGTACTTTAGGCAGGAGATGGTCTTCCACAGACAGTTTTTAAAATAAGAAAATAATGTTTATAATTCTTTTCATTATATCTAGTGATCTTGTAACAAAGTTGCAGATGTCAGCTAGGTGACAAAACATCCCCTCTAGGTGTAGGAAGGGCAATAAATTACTTATATCCTACTTACCTTTCTCACAAAGCGTCCCCTCCCATCCGGGCTTACATTGACACTCAAACGACAGATGTTTGTCATTACACGTCGCCCCGTTCTTGCATGGGAATGATAAACAATCGTTAATACCTTCAAAATAGAGAAAAAATAGTCCAGCTTCGTTAAAATTGAGAACATTCTCGCAATTTACATCATCACAATGGATTCCAGCTGTAGCCTAAATTTTGATCTCGGCAAGAAGAACAAAAATCATCACCACAGTAAGTAAGAGCATGTTAAAATTAGTAAAATTGCAAAGTTTGGTTGCAAAATGTTGTAAAAGGAGGAAAATATAGCCCTACGAAATTTGCAAATTTTATATTAATTTGCATTACGCACGGGAAAATGCACCACTTTCGGACTTGGAATCTAGTCCAGTCCTCATAGTCGGATTTGAAATATTACATAAACACCTACATATTGCAAGACTCGAAGTTTAGTAATGGCGAAAAGTACTTTATGTTCAATTTTTCCTTTAGTGCAACTAGTAACATTATTTCACACTCTCTAGTAACCCCCCTTCGATCCCCTGACATACCATCTTGACACCGTGCTCCAGTGTATCCCTCGTGACAAGAACAAGTGAAGTTGCCCCCCGGTAAAGATTGACAAACACCATGATCACCACAGATATTTGATGGTACTCTGGTCCTATTATTACCACCCGAGGATCGAGGAAGGAAACAGACATTGATTTCTGGAAAATATAATGTAAATCGGTGAAATCATGACTGAAATGTGTCGCAAAAAATTAAGGTCGAATATGGGTCATCCAGTGTTACTACAGGAGCAAGACAAAAAACTAACTTTATTTACATTGGATAGCTCTATCAGTTCTAAACTGTTCTTCCTAGGAGTCCAGTAAGGATCATCTCTGATCCAATGTTACCACAGGAGGAAACCTAAACTAAACTAACTTTATTTATACTGGATAGCTCTATCAGTTCTAAACTGTTCTTCCTTGAGGTCCAGTAAGGATCATCTCTTATTGATCCAGTGTTAATACGGGAGGAAACCTAAACTAACTTTATTTATACTGGATAGCTCTATCAGTTCTAAACTGTTCTTCCTAGAGGTCCAGTAAGGATAATCTCTTATTGATCCAGTGTTAATACGGGAGGAAACCTAAACTAAACTAACTTTATTTATACTGGATATCTCTATCAGTTAGACTGTTCTTCCTAGAGGTCCAGTAAGGATCATCTTTTATTGATCCAGTGTTACTACAGGAGGAAACCTAATCTAAACTAACTTTGTTTATACTAGATAGCTCTATCAGTTCTAAACTGTTCTCCCTAGAGGTCTAGTAAGGGTCATCTCTTATTGATCAAGTACTAGTGTTACTACAGGAGGAAACCAGTCACATGAACGACACACGCACTGTGCAATGCACAGCCCCAAGATGCACAGGTAGTTATAGCTCACCTTCTTCACAGTATTGTCCCTTGGTCCCAGGCAAACATCGACATCGGAATTTATAAACACCATCCACACACGTGGCGTTGTTTTTACACGGGTTTGATTGACATTCGTTGATGTTTGTCTGACATCGATCACCTTCATATCCAGGATCACAATAGCAAGTCGCGGACGAAACACCTTAAAGGAACACACGTTCAAAGGTTCATTGAAAACTTCGGGATTTCACAAAATTACATGACAAATTATCGCCCACTAGACTACGAGCACTCGTAAAATTTTATATAATAGTTTATACCATTACAAGACGCTGCAAAAAGTTTTGTTTGCAGGTATACCGCCATGAATGGCAATGTCCTCTGAAGCGCTCTTCTTTGTTATTTTACTCAAACGCTAGACAATTTTACTCGCCAAGGGGGAGTGCTGCCACTCAATGAGTTAATCAGACTATCTGCCCATGCACCCTGTTAACCCTTTAAGTGGCAATGCACCTTGTTTTATTATTTCACTCTGGCTAATGCCAGACAATTTTACTTGTCAAAAGGAGAGTGCTGCCACTCAATTGGTTAAAGCTTGGTTAATCTGCCATGCATCCTAGCTGTTAAACCGTGGCAATAATGTGCCTTGATGCACCTTGCTTTATTACCTTAATCTGTCTAATGCCAGACGATTTTCACGCCAAGGGGTTGTCATTAAATGGATTAAAACAGTTTTTAGGTTTATCATTAACTTTTCATCCAAACTTTTTTTTATCAGAAAGGGACTGCACACTGAATGAACTCAACAGAAAAAGAAAGTTAATTATGAACTCACCACTGCCGCAAGTGCCCCCATTAAGACATGTTATTGTATCACAGTACCGAATCTTTGTCTCGCAAAGTAGGCCGGTATACCCCGGGGCACAGCTGCACTGAAATCCGCTGTCCGTCGAACTGCAGGAACCGGCGTGTAAACATGGCCTTGACTTGCATGGGTCTATCTTAATATCGCAGTTTGAGCCCTTGAATTGTGCCGGACACTTGCAGGTGTACCCATTGGTCACATCTGTGCAGACACCCAAATTTTGACATGGATTGCTGTCGCATCTCTGGACAGCGGTCTCGCAATGAACGCCAGTAAAATCTTGGCTGTAAAAAGAGAAGAAAACGTGAGTGGCATTTTTAAACGAATGAACTTCATTGCTTCGCAATGCTCCTGTTTTTTTCTAACCAACGTCCTTCGCTTAAAATATCGACGTGTTTTTAATCTTTAGTTCAGACACAAACCACGGAAGCTTATTGTAGAATACTGCCTACGCTGGACCACCACGTTTGAGATATCTTTTTCAGGTAGTTCAGACACAAACCACGACAGCTTATTG
The DNA here is from genome assembly GCA_902702795.2 of Paramuricea clavata. Taxonomy (NCBI): domain Eukaryota; kingdom Metazoa; phylum Cnidaria; class Anthozoa; order Malacalcyonacea; family Plexauridae; genus Paramuricea; species Paramuricea clavata. Next base: position 26,234 of record CACRXK020001599.1, read on the forward strand.
TAGAATACTATACCTACACTGGACCACCACGTCTGAGATATCTTTTTCATGTAGTTCACACACAAACCACGACAGCTTATTGTAGAATATTGCCTACACTGGACCACTACGTTTGAGATATCTTTTTCAGGTAGTTCAGACACAAACCACGGAAGCTTATTGTAGAATACTGCCTACGCTGGACCACCACGTTTGAGATATCTTTTTCAGGTAGTTCAGACACAAACCACGACAGCTTATTGTAGAATACTATACCTACACTGGACCACCACGTCTGAGATATCTTTTTCATGTAGTTCACACACAAACCACGACAGCTTATTGTAGAATATTGCCTACACTGGACCACTACGTTTGAGATATCTTTTTCAGGTAGTTCAGACACAAACCACGGAAGCTTATTGTAGAATACTACCTACAATGGACCACCACGTTTGAGATATCTTTTTCAGGTAGTTCAGACACAAACCATGCTTATTGTAGAATACTACCTACACTGGACCACCACGTTTGAGATATACTGTAAAGAATCTTGCCCGAATCTCACCTGCAACGACAACTATAGTTTGTCAAGCCATCCAAACAAATCCCCCCATTCTTGCACGGGTTCCTTTTGGCACAATGATCAATATCGTGATCGCAGTGCAAACCAGTAAAACCGGTTTGACAACGGCAACGGTAGTTCCCAGGTAGGTCTTCGCAGGTCGCGTTCGGATGACAAGGACTTGGGTCGCACTCGTTCACTTCAACCTCGCAACGTGATCCGCCGTAACCATCGCGACAGATACATTCGAAATCGTTGACGCGATCTACGCATTTCATGGAATACAAACAGGGGTTGCCGAGGCAATCGTCGATATCAGTTTGGCACAGGTCGCCCGTATAACCGGCCAAACAAACGCATCTAGTTGCATTGCCTTCGGGAATACAAGTAGAGCCGTGTTTACAGTGGTTATTTGCATAACATCCGTCAGGAGACGATCCAATTTTCTTGCTACAGTTTGTCCCGTAATACGTCATGTTACACTCACAACGATAATCGTTCACCAAGTCGATGCATTTTCCGTGAACGCATGGATTCGAAGCGCATTCGTCTGTCGTGTTCGCGCACCGCGGGCCCTGGAATCCAGTCTTGCATACGCAATGGTAGCCATTAGTATCATCAACGCACGTGGCATTATTGAAACAGGGAGAGCTCAGGCAATCATCGATGTCTACTTGGCAGTTTCTACCCGTGAATCCTGGCGGGCATACGCATCGATAATCATCGACCAAGTCTTCACAACGTCCGTGTAAACATTTCCCCAGACAGTCGTTCACACCTAGGGAAAATATATATACAGGTCAGTCTCACTAGCTAAGCATTATTTATTTATTTGACTTTGCCAAAAACACGTAACAGAACATATAGTAGAAAATACGGTCATTTTGAACGAGACATACATACGCCTGTACTCTAAAAGTTCACTCACACTCAATGAGTGGAGGTTCAATCTGAGCTTCTCTTGAGCGTCAATGCTGTTTTTGAATAGCTGGAGGGTGAGTAGTCACATAGTAAGGTACGACTACTAACCCTTCAGCTATTCAAAAACAGCACTGACACTCAAGGGAAGCTCAGATTGAACCTCCACTCTTTAAGTGCGAGTGAGCTTTTAGAATACAGGCGATAGTTTGGTAAAAGATAATCTTACTGTCATTGCACGTTTTTCCTTTCCAACCAGATTCACAAACACAACTGAAGTCTTGTTGTAGATCCGTGCAATTGGTGGCGTGCACACATGGCTTAGAAGCACAATCATCAATATCTGAACAAGAAATTGTTGTATTCTTAGGACGATATACTCCCCTAATCACATTAACAGGGGTGGAAAAAATAGGCGAGCACGCGAGCACTGCTCGCAGCAAATGTTAAACAGCTACAGGAAATTCGTTTGAATGAAGATTTGCTATTGAAAATTTGAAGGAAACCTTAACACCCATGTCCCTCTATGGGCGCAACAACATATGGTTGACAGACATTATTATTCCTTGAATTTAAAACCATGGTCAGCTAGAACACTATTAGTGTTTATGCACATGCAGATTTAGCACAAAAATACTCCGTTGCTCTGCATGAAATTTTTGTCTCCAGGTTGTGCTCCCAAGAAGAAATTTTTTTTTCCCTGCCCTGAATCATAATTTTTCAAACTACGGTGACAACACAACATTTAAAGACATACTCGTCTGACAGTGTCTTCCTTTCCATCCCAGAGCGCAGTCACATACATAATCGTTGGTCTTGTCCCGACACTTAGCTCCGTTCTGACAAACATTGTTTTTGCAGTCATTTACATCTATACAACAGACAGGCAACAAGATCAGAACTATGACTACAAATTATTCTTTGGTGCTAAAGAAGATAGAAAGCTTTTCCAAATAACAACAACAATAATGAAGGCAACAACAACAACAATAACGACAACAGCAACAACAACAACAACAACAGCAACAGCGACGACAATAACGACAACATCAACAAGTTACAACAGCAACAATAAGGACAACAACAGCAACAACAGCTTTATATCTCACAAAAGCTTTTGTTCTCAAACTATACTTACTGATTTCACAGTCCCTGCCCTCCCAACCCTGAGTACATTTGCAGGCATAGTTGTTTTCAAGATTCGAGCAAGATCCATTGTTTTTGCAAGGAGAAGATAAACATTCATTTATATCTACGAACAAAAGATTACATTGGACTTTAAACTCTACGTCATATACTGTATTTCTACTGCAATGTGCGGTTAGATGGTAATTTCGCTTCAGTTAGATACAAGATGGATTCAAGTTTGACTCCTTTTGACCTCCAATAGAATGTTAGGGATTAGAATGTACCCCTGCCCCTATAAAGTCAACAATGTAATGTATGCATGTATTCACGAATTATGACTGTACAACTCATGCAATTTTGCCATTCAATACATTACTACAAAGTTTCTTTCGAAACACGTTCTTATACAAACACAAAGAAATTTGTCAAATTTTAACTTCCATTTCCATTCCCAAGGGGAAGTGCATGACTTTTCAGGGGAGGTGCACGCAATCTCAGGGGAGGTACAAAACGATCTCAGGGGAAGTGCGCCCCTCCCCTCAAAATCCGGCCAGGACCTGAGTACTATATTCAAGGATGGGTCTTATACAGGATGGGTCATTAGAACTGATAGAGTATAAATAATAATATAAAGTTAGTTTAAACACTTAATAACGAACCTTGCTCGCAGTTTTTCCCTGTAATGCCTGCTGGGCAAATGCAGGTGTATTCACCAGGGGCAGAATTGATACATGTTCCATTTTTACACCATTTTTCTCGTGCGCACATCTTCAGATCTGGAAGAGAAACATTCTTGAATGAGACATATAATACTCACATAACTTTCGGCGAGTTCTAGTACAAATCGGCAAAAAAATTGTATTGTCTCTTTTGAAAGAACGTTTAAAATTATCATTAAAGATTTTTCATATCTTGCTTAATTCGTGAAATATTTTGACTGAAAGCAATGAGGTGCCCGCCATCTTGGATTATGAGGATATGCATTTTTTTATTGCTAGTTCAAATTTCGAATTGAATAATGAACAAATTTTTTATTGTGACTCAGTAACTTAGACGTAATTTTATAAGGCCAACCCCATCTCTTTTTATATAATACTCTTATTAAATTCTAATCGTTTAATTGGCTGTTTATGGTCACGTGATATTGAATAGAAAATTCCATTTCCCAAGAGTGCAATGGAACGCGTTCCATTGCACTCTCCGCGAGTGCAATGAAATAAAACGTATAGTACAATTGCACTCTTTGTGTTTTCGATAAATCGCATCCCTCAAAATGCTTCTCATACGAATCTATTAGTCTGTTCTAGACTTTTGGTATTTTATAAAACAAATAATGAATGTTTCTTCGTACAATGGTAAGAATATTTTCATTCGGTGAAAGATGGAATGTTCCATTCAACTCGGCTGTCGCCTCGTTGAATGGAACATTCCATCTTTCACCTCATGAAAATATTCTTACCATTGCACTCATAAACATTCATTATTTGTATATTATATAATACCTTAAAAAATTCTAATCGTTTAATTGGCTGTTTAAGGTCACGTGATATTGAATAGAAAATTCCATTTCCCAAGAGTGCAATGGAACACGTTCCATCGCACTCTCCGCGAGTGCAATGGAATAAAACGTATAGTACAATTGCACTCTTTGTGTTTTCGATAAATCGCATCCCTCAAAATGCTTCTCATACGAATCTATTAGCCTGTTCTGGACTTTTGGTATTATATAAAACAAATAATGAATGTTTCTTCGTGCAATGGTAAGAATATTTTCATTCGGTGAAAGATGGAATGTTCCATTCAACTCGGCTGTCGCCTCGTTGAATGGAACATTCCATCTTTCACCTCATGAAAATATTCTTACCATTGCACGAAGAAACATTCATTATTTGTATAATATAATATCTCCGAGTCAAAACCATCTTACCTTTATCACAAAAAGTCCCCCCCCAGGAGTCCATACACTGGCATTCCCAGGGTGCAGAGCACGTTCCATGTTTACATTTCGGGTCGGGCTTGCACTGGTCACAGAGTGGACCCTCCCAACCAATTGTGCATCGGCATTCGTCCGGTACAGAACACATGCCATGATTTTCATCACAACCTGCCCTACAGAGGGCTGAAAGAAAAAAATATAAAAAAGTTTTAACTTTATATGTATACTGGATAGCTCTATCAGTTCCAAACTGTTGTCCCTAGAGGTCAAGCAACGGTAATACTTTATTGTTACTGCAAGAGGAAACCTAAACTACTTTATTTATACTGCATAGAGCTCTATCAGTTCTAAACTGTTCTCCCTAGAGGTCCAGTAAGGACCATCTCTTATTGATCCAGTGTTACTACAGCAGCAAATTTATACTAAACTAACTTTATTTATACTGGATAGCTCTATCAGTTTAAAACTGTTCTTCCTAGAGGTCCAGTAAGGATCATCTCTTATTGATCCAGTGTTACTACAGGAGCAAATTTACACTAAACTAACTTTATTTATACCGGATAGCTCTATCAGTTCAAAACTGTTCTCCCTAGAGGTCCAGTAAGGATCATCTCTTATACTAACTTCATTTATACTGGATAGCTCTATCAGTTCTTAACTGTTCTTCGTAGAGGTCCAGTAAGGATCATCTCTTATTGATCCACTGTTACTACAGGGGGAAATCTTAGAGGTCCAGTAAGGATTATCTCTTACTGATTGATCGACCAACAGCACAAAATCTTACGCCTGTATTCTAAAAGCCCACTCACATTCAATGAGTGGAGGTTCAATCTGAGCTTCCCTTGAGTGTCAATGCTGTTTTTGAATAGCTGGAGGATGAGTAGTCACATAGTAAGGTATGACACTAATGACTAATCCTCCAGCTATTCAAAAACAGCATTGACACTCAAGGGAAGCTCAGAGTGAACCTCCACTTTATGAGTGCGAGTGAGCTTTTAGAATACAGGCGTAAGTCTCACATTTACAACACAAATTTATATACACACAACAACTCCCCACCTTTAGTGCACTGGTGTCCAGTCCACCCTGCCATACAGACGCGCGAACCAGTACTACTCTCACATGTGTAATGACCAAACTGATTATTTTTGGGCGTACAAATTGTCTTGCACTCTGGTCCATAGCGGTGAGGATCGCAGACAACACGATATTCATATTTTATTGTGGCTGATGGTCCGTTGTGTGTTCTCGTTTTCCATGTTAGACCCGATTCAAGTCGGCCTTGAAGTTTATCTCGTTCGATTAGCTCTTGTGTGACTGAAAAAGGAAATCAATGCTATTTGACAACGAGTATTGTTTATTGGGCAACTTCAAAAATGCGGGCCTTACAATAACGGCCGGTCACGGACATTGTCCGACTCATTCGTGAAATTGTCCGACGTACAGTATAGAGGAAACCAATGCCCCAATGGACATTCTCTCCGACCCAAGTGAAACTGAGGTTTATTGTTTGTCCGACCCGGGAGAAATGGTGTCCAACCTAATTGTAACTTTGTCCAACGTAAATCAAAATGTTCCCTAGTCCAGGACTAGAGGCTCGAATGTTAAATGGAGAATCAGAGTAATGTGTAATTGTGCTGGTATTAATTTGCGTCTGCATTCATGCTTATTTCCAAGCCAAACTGAACTCAAAGTCATTGGACATCACAATACATATGTCTGACCCAAATTCAAAGTTATCGGACATTTTATTAGACGGTTCTCTGACCGATTTTTTAAGGCCTGGAAATGACCAAATCCCAATCTCGTTCCCCGAGCCTGCGATCCTCGGGAAAGAACGTGAGGCTCTGCGATAATCCGTTGCCGGAAGCCAGGAATCCTGGCTAAGGTGTTGATTACATGGTGCCGAGCTGGCCCGGTTAACCGGGCTGACTCGTTTGTTTAGGACCTTACTGTGGTTTTAAAACTCGCGTAAAATAAATTTGCGATAAATAATTGGTTTAGTATAGATGCAAAATCATCCTAAACCCGATTTAAAACTCATTTTGCGGCCCAAGGAAGATTTTCGTGACATTTTTCAGCCCGGTTAACCGGGCTGGCTCGGTCCATGTAATCAGCCCCTAAGACCGAACTGTGCATTCCATATAAACGGCCAATCAGATTCCTCGCTGAAACGGATTATCCCAGAGCCTCGCGTTCCTTCCCGAGGATCGCAGGCTCGGGGAACGAGATTTGCCAAATCCATAACCGGATACCATAAAAACATGGTAAGAAAACAATATCCGCTGTTAGAACTAGCCAATCAGATGCCAGTTCGGAATATGGATTTGGCCAGAGCCCCTCGTCTCACCGCGCGTAAGAAGGGCTCTGGGTACGAGAATGGCAAATTAAGAGAACGGTCATTTTTATGACATCCTCGTCCCCAGGGCCTCTCGGCCGCGTGCGTCCTCCCTAGGCCCTGGGACCATAGATATAGGAGATCTAGATTGCTAACGCATACCTAGCGCAGGCGGGGCCTACATGATAAATCCAAGATGGCGGTACAACAGGGCAAAAAGACTATAGATTCTATTACGAAAATCAGGATTTTTGCATTTTTTGCCGTCGCATTGTTTTGAAACTTATTCGGTCAAATTTTATGGTAAAGAGAAACTTACCGCGAAGATTTTGAGCATATATATGATTGAATTGGATGAAAAATCGCAAAATTATCCAGCGATAAAAGTTCGTGTGAAATGGTCAGTTGGTCAGTTGGAGCGTTTTATTGCCAGAAATACTGTGCTATGTTAACATCTAGTCTTGTGAATGGTGTTTTATACTTGCATCTTTCATCATCATCTGCTCTGTCCTCATAATTATGAAAAATGAACTGTTATGTACCCCCCCCCCCTTGCTTGTTAGAGAAGTAAACTGATGAGAGCACTGGATGAGGGTCTATCATCTATGGTCTGTTATAATTTGCTTTTTATGCAAATAGTGAGCAAAAATTAAAGCAAAACTGTACAAGTTACATATATAGTACTATATCAGTACTATACACGAACTTTTATCGCTGGATAATTTTGCGATTTTTCATCCAATTCAATCATATATATGCTCAAAATCTTCGCGGTAAGTTTCTCTTTACCATAAAATTTGACCGAATAAGTTTCAAAACAATGCGACGGCAAAAAATGCAAAAATCCTGATTTTCGTAATAGAATCTATAGTCTTTTTGCCCTGTTGTACCGCCATCTTGGATTTATCATGTAGGCCCCGCCTGCGCTAGGTATGCGTTAGCAATCTAGATCTCCTATATCTATGCCTGGGACACACGGCTGCAGTAGTTTCCAAAGCGCATGCTCTTGAATTGGGACACTTTAGCACCCGTAAGAGTTTTCACAGTGAAGTATTAAGAAAAAACGAAGTATTTGTGTTGACATATGTTGATAGAATAATTTTGCCCAGCGAAAACTGCTCAACTTCTGCGAAATAGCAGTTCTCTGCGAAGCCAATCAGATCACTTCCTTTTGTCGTCTATCCCAGAGCCAGAGCCTAATTTTCAACGAGTGACCGAGTGAAAATGGCTCTGGGGACGAGAATGTTTTTATGGCGGAAGATGGTAAATGTTTTACCGAAAAGAAACGGGTTGGGTAAACAAAATTTTGAATGGGTAAAAGGGTTGGGTAAATGAAAAACAAAACAGCTAAATGGTTGAATCATAAAAATCTATTGTCATTTCTCAAACATTCTCACGTAAATATTGAAGACTAAAAAGCAATGTCAACAGTCATTTGTGAATAGAATTAGCCATTGCCAAGTTGATGAGAGGACTGGGGACGAATGTCAAAAAGTGCCCAAATTAAGAAATGAACCAAATCACCAAAAAGACCACCTCAAAATTAGTAAGTATACAAAGTTTGAAGAATACTCTTCGAATAATAAGCTTTCGAAAATCGCGATATTTACTATGAAATGTACTGGAATTTTTGTTTTTTGGGGGACGCGCGTCCCAAAAACAATCTTTTAATCAGTAATTTCACAATTTTCGAAAGCTTATTATACGAAGGGTATTCATGTAAACGTCTTCAAACTTTGCATACTTACTAACTTTAACGTGGTCTTTTTAGTGATTTGGTTCATTTCTTAATTTGGGCACTTTTTAACACTCGTCCCCAGTAAATCATTTTCCGATTTGTCAGGAGGCAAATTGTGTCACCAAAGAAAGTACCAGTGCAGACAACATGAAACTTTAGACTGCAGCGCAGAAAATTGCATAAGCAGTTATCAAATTCATGTAAAAAAAAGTGGTAAAGGACATGTGTGACAACTGAATGTACGTTTTTGTCCAGAGGTTACCAAGAAAAACATTTTTTCTTCGCCCTCTCCCCCCTCATAAATAATGACCGGTGCCAAGGCCGAGAGCTGATGGGAGATGACGGTCACGTCTTGTTTTGGGAGCAATTTCAAGATTAACAAAATAAAGGTTCGATGAGTGTTCCAGCCTCCAAATTTAGAAACGTAATTGGGAATATATTCACAACAAAACTTGAGAACCGCGCTTTGAAAATTGACCTGAAATTGATCATCTTCATTCTGTTGGGTATTGTAGATGGAAATTCTCGAGTGGAAATTTATAGACATTTATTAGCCTTAACCAGTAACAGCTGCGAAAATTGCAACTATACAGGTCCCTGGCAGGAATCGAATCGTGCGATTCCAGTGCAGCGCTCTAACCAACTGAGCTACAGAGTCCAGCGTTCGAGCTCAAGCTATCCCAATGAATGAAACCCGCCCATAGATCGATTCGTGACACAAACCTCTGTACATGCATGATAAAAAATTGATTACACGACACATTTTTTCAAAAAAAAACCGATTTCCTATTCATAATCATAGCCACATGTCACCGAATTGGTCTTCAATCAATCAGCATATTTTTATATTTTTCATTGGCAAAAACACGTAACTTAATACAGAATTATAGAGAACACAAAACGTTAATTGACTGACGCATTTGGCTGTAGCCTAGACGGTTCGGTGAAACAGTCCATCCGTGTGGGGTAGTCTCGGTCACGTTTCAAATAAGTTCATAGTTGTATTGAATTAAAAAAATCATTAATGATTCACGATGAGACCACAAAGTGATCACACGCCTGCTTGTGGCAATAAACGTTCTTTTGCATACACTTAGCAAATTAACAATGGACTCATTTAAAAAACACGACGCGAACTGAATTAAGACGCACCTTCGAAACAAATAAATTTTTCATGCAAACTGACAAAAAGTTTAAATGGTTTGTGGTCCAAGGCCAAGGGGTATCCTAAACAACGTTGCCATTCTGAATTCAACGTTAAACGAAGAGTTTAATGTCTTTAGAGCAATGTGAATGCTCAGTTGCGAGGTTGAAAGAGTTACATAAAATCATAGCAGTAAAGTTTCTGCAATGGCTATAAATTCTTGAATAATTTGTAGGAAATTTGAGGGGAATCGACTTATTGTTTAACACCGACTCAATCCCCTCAAACATTTCTTACAAACAGGGACGCCGGAACTGGGGGGACAGAAGGGGCAGGTGCCCTTTCAATTTAAAGGATTGCCTTTGCGAAATTGCGAAATATAGTGCACTTCATTTACGAATTTGCTTCAGAAAACTCAAGAAATGCTGCAGTCATCGAGCTTCAAGAATAGCACAATCGCCTGACGGAGAACCCTCTCACACCCCTATAATCCAAAAAATAGAAAACATGATTTGTTGAAGTTCAACTCCCGATGTTTTGCAAACATCTCGCAGTATATAACAATTCAAAAGTGCCCTTTCACGAAAATCTGCCCCGCTTGCCTTCACATCGTTCCAGCGTCCCTGCTTACAAATCCTTCAAAACTTAGAATTTACCCACGCAAAATTCCTACTATCATCACAGAAACTGATGGTGTAGACCTGGCTTAATTCCTGCTAACTCTTTTATTCAAACACTTTTTATATGTGTTTAGAATTACTATTAAATACTAGAAGTTACTATCGCAAGGAAAGTACTGTCATCATGCTAAAAATGTCTGCAAATGATCTCGACCTCACTAAAAGTAACATTTAAAAACTCCTGAAAGTAACATTAAAAACTCTTGATCTTTACTTATGAAACACTGCAAATGATGTACTGTATGTATTACGTAATTTTGTTGTCAAAAAGTTGAGATTACAAAATTGTAGTTGTATTGCGAAATACAAATATTGTATCAGGTTTATGCACATCCACTGTGAATGGAATTCTTCGTACCAACAATTTCAATTTATAAATGCTAACAAAAGTCATGTTTTTTCAACAGGGCTTTCAATGAGATCATGAATAAAATGTCTTCTAAAATTTTTGTGATGCAGTTAGTTTTTCTTCAGTTACTGATAATAATGCGTTTGCCATTTGGACCATTTGGTCAACTCAAAAGTGTCAAAATAGTATCTGTTTTGCCCAATAATGCCACATTAAATGCTTAGCAATTATCTGTGGGGGTTCGACATGACAATATGGCATAAAATATCCCACAAACTATACATGCAAAAACACGCTTCTCTGCATGTGGATGATAAAACTTATATATTATACATTCAAAGCATACACTATATCTGGGTCTGTGTCTGTTTATTTATAAGCCGTTTCTCACTCATTGGTGAGCGAATTACCGAACAGGCTTATTCTAGTTATTGCCGAATTGATAGGGGATCCGAGGTACCTACGGCTACGATTTAACGTCCTTATCCGAGAAGACGCGAAAGTCTAACCATTTACTGATGTCAATTCTTTCTCAATTATTTTAAGACTTTGAGTAGAAGTCCGATCAAGCGTGGTAAGCACAACACCACAAGGGCTGTGGGTTTTGCATACATAGCGTGAAATATCCCACAAATTGACCTACTAACGTGCAAGCGTAGGGAACAGCCACCAGAAATTTATAGAAAACCTACGAAAACATTTTCGAAAGGCTTTGGTCGGCGCCTACTTTAAATTGTTAAAAGACACCGCTAAAACCCTGTTTGTTAAAAACATGCGATTGGTCGCTGTCAAGTTGAAATGACCTCTGGAATATTCTGTTAGTGGTGTTTCCTTGACGATGGCTTTGCAAGAAAAGGCGTTTGTTATAATGATTCGAAATGTTGAAAAGTGTACTGAAAACGAGGGGATAGGCGAGGTGTTTTTAAATTACGACAATAAACAGTTTACACGCAGTGTATGATATATCACTACTCAAACTAGTATTTTTAAAGAGAAATTTCAAAGCGAAAATAGCCTAATTTATAAATGTTTTGCAATATTCTGAGTTTTACCCACAGGAATTATTAATGTCAGTTTGCGAGAGCGATTTGATACCTCGTTGCAAGGATTAAGTTTATTTTAATACCCAGGAAATTGGCTTTAAACACTTCCAAAGCCAGTGAATTAGCTTAAAAACTAACTTTCCCAATAGGTTTTAATAACCATATCAGTATTTTCCGCTTGTCAAGGTGCGATTTTAAAAAATGTACTAAGAGAATTAGCAGTCGACCTAAAGTAGGTCAAAATTGCATACATATGAAAATTTTAGTTCATATGCGAATATATGCTAGAAAAATTTCTTTTGCCAAAAGGTTGACCTTGGCTGGTTTGATCGTGTCTGTAAATGGTTTTGAACTAAAAACGAAACAACAACAATTATTTTTCACTTTTGCTTCGACAGAATTGAGTACGGGGAAACACATTAATTTTCTTTGTTAAAATGTGTTAATTATTCTATATAATTAGCTCAAATTATGCAAATTATATAAACTCATCTATCATGTCTTGAATTCAATATGAAGCATGCTGATATTACAATGAATTGTGTCAATATTTTCAAGTTGTTTTTGTACATTTATTGTTATATATTGTTTACGAATTACAAAAATACAAAACAATCCCACTTCGAGTCAAATAAAAACATAAAACTGGCTCAAGGCAAGACAAACAGAATTTGTAAATATTTGAAATATAGAACTATATCGGATTATAGCCATATGGAAAGTTTCAGTTTGGATTTTAAGGTGTAAACATTATTACTGTACATTGTACACAGACATTATAATAAAAACATAAAACAAGCTAGTTTTAAATATAAACTTGTTGAAAAATATTTAAAAGGATCCTCAAAATAGAGGCATATACCACAATCTATGACTACGATCAAAGACAAAGAAATGCTTGTGGGCTTTTAGTAAAAAAAAAATATAAAAGAGTGAATTTCCTCTGTGCTTTGTTATATTATTTTGTCGACCCTGGTTACAAAGCATGACCTTATTAAATATTAAACATTTTCTGGCCACTGAACCTGTATAAACATAGCGCGGATCAGGACATGTGGTTCGCCCATGTAACCTCATATAAAGATGACGAGTCGTATTTTATTATTGACATCCATCAGTTTGGCCTTATAGCACTAGAAATTCAGGCGTAAACAATTTGTTGACGTTATCAGTCAAGAAACACTTATGTATACCTTTGTCTAAAGAGGATACTGTAAGAGTTGACAAACGAGAGGGAGTTGTGAAGTGAGAGTTTGCATGCATGATAGTTCGCTCAACTCTCGTCCAACCGACTCCAACGAGACAGTCATAACACTTCTGTTTCTGAAACCCTAAGTAGTTTGGGGTCAACGTTTCCTGATATACGATTTAATATTCTTCCTAATAAATGATTTTATGTGCTTGTTAGCGTTACGATTGCGCTGCCCTAAAATTTTCTGCCAGTTAGGTGTGAAAAATTCTAGGATCCTATAGATGCCAGGATTCCCCAATTATTTCTTGCTAAGGCGAGAATTAATGCTAGTAGATATTACCGCTGAAACAAACAAGAGTCTCTACCAGACAGCTTTTTCCCGTAGCGACGCCAAAAAGCACCTATATCCGATACGGAATGTACAATCTTCAGGCCCCAGTTACACGATACCGGATTCGTATCGAAGCGACATCAATTTAAGGTGTTTTCCAGACTTGTCTGCTATTACAACTTTTCATATATGAAGTTTTAGAAGAACGTAAGAAGCAGTAAAATTTGATGTCGCTCCGATGCGAATTCGGTATCGTGTATATTAACTGGGGCCTCAGAAGCTGAGCGAGACAGCTAACGTCTCTCTGTTACAATAATTCCTCTGAAAATAGCGTTCCTAAAAGGTACGGTTATGTGATTTTCACGTCGCTATGGAAAGCTATTCAATGCAGTGGCAACGTAGTCACAATATGTGGCGCGGTTCAAACTGGGAATTGAATTATAAATGCGTGTGAACCTGTTTAATCCAGAAATAGAATTTCAAGAAAATTAACCAAAGACAAAACTAATGAAGATTCGTCGACGTTGTTTAAATGAGCCCAAATTTCAAAACAGAAACGCACATTATTGAATACATCCTATCTTGCGTTGTTCATGGATCATCTCTCAAAAACCGAAACTATATAATAAACAGACCGAAAACTCCCCAAGAATGCACAAAAAATCTTAGATCTGTCGACTGTGTGTTAAGAAACCATCAGTAATGCCGAAAAATAATTAATTTAAGTAGAGAGTTAAATTTAGTTAAAGCCGCGAAAATCCGTAAAGAATTCCACATGAACTCATAAAAAATTTTAAAAAAAACAGCGCCAAAAATCTGGGTGCAAAAACCGCATAGAATTCGTTAAATCTACTTGAAATGAGCAAATGCAGATATTTTGTGAAAGCTCGAAACTTTTTCCACAAGCTTTTGAAAACACTTCGTTGATGTGTCAAGCGAAGACCGTTTATGACGAAGTTAATAGTAGTACCTATTATATATTTTTGTTCAGACATGAAAAGATTTAATCAGCACAGATTAATGTGTATCGAATGAGCCCATGTGTTATCATACCTTGTGTTGTGTCGTTGACGTTGTCTTTGTCCCAAGCCTCGATGATAAGATTGAATTTGGTCTAAAATGAGGAAGGAAATTTGATTAATTGAAAGGAATATTCGTATCTATAATCAGGGTAATGAATATTAGCATATACTCGGGTCGATAGTGCTTTCCAAGCAGGCTCGAGACAAAAACAAAATGGCGTCCCGTTTCGTTCCGGTTTTTATTACAAATGAGCAAATTTTTGTACTGAACGTTGCTGTGATTTCGCCAAACACGAAGAAAGCCACAAAGTTTTGTGTGTAGAGGTATTCTTTAAGGATATTTCTAGTTACTAAAAGCGTGTAATAAAAAAGAAAAGGTACTGGATACTATTTTGTTTATAACTATTAAGATCCAGACACACTGGACGCGATTCGACAACGCGACGCGGCGATTTTTTAGTTTTTGAAAGTTAATAAAACAGTCAATGAGAGCAAATTTTAAAAGATATGTAGACCAAATAACTCAAAATGTTATAGCCCTTCTAAATATTTGGAAAATTTAAACTAGGATCAAAGTTATCGGTCAGTGACAATCGAAAAATCGCCGGTCGCGTGGTCAAATCGCGTCCGGTGTGTCTGGACCATTAGGGGAGCTTGTTTTCTTTGCCATTTTTGTCGCGTTGAGGTGAACATCCTTGCACTATTAAATACCTCATGTATAAAATACCCTGGCTTATGTGCCTCAGGAGTGACGTCATGAACCAAAAACAAAGATGGCGGCTGTCCACACGTTCGCCATTTTGACTTTGGTCGAAATATATCGCAAAGCAAACACAAAAGTTGTAAAGGCTCTTCATATATTATTCTCAAATAATGCAAAATTAACTTTAATTGCTATCCCATTTAAATTTCACGATGCTAATGATAAAATTTATGTAATACTTCTAGAAGTTGCCATCGGTAATCTAACGAAATTCATCATTTAGCTAACCGGAAGTATATAGAAAGAACGGCGCTGTAAGACCCGGGGTAGTTTAATTTTGGTAACAGACAGTTCTTAAACATACGCACTGCCGAGTTCCCAGTGTGACAGCCTTTAATCTGCAGTGGGTATGAGGCAAACTTTAATAAAAGCGGCCGACTTGCAGAAATTCGTTTAAAAGGATTAAAGGATAATGATTTTCGTGTTATATCAAAGTGTCAAAAAGGAAATTCATTTGTCACCGTGTTGGGAGTCGTTAATTGACAACTTAATGCAACAAGAATAATGTTACGACTTGGATAATTTCATTTACATCAACGCCTTGTTTCGTAGCTAAGAGAAATGGCGTTTGAAAGTCTGAGGCTTTTAAAATTAAAATACATATAGGTGCAGCGTTACCCGGCCAGTTAGCAGTCGCTTTGGTTTCGAGAAATATCTATCCTTTCATCCACAATTTAAAATATCATCTGGCTTTTACAAAGTTAAGACATAGATTACCAATATTAGAGTTAATTTTATAAATAATCTTTGGAAAAAAATTCTTCGCTCTCTTCATTTACTTTATCATTTACCTACTTATACAATGGCTATATGCAAGACAGAGCAATCATAACTCTAGTTGCAAAATATAGTTACGATGTTCTGAAATGTTTGAAACTCGTTTAATTAAAGTATGCTATCCATATTAGTTTGTTATATTTATTAATGTAATCTTGTGATTCTTGTCAATGTATTCTTGTGATCTAGCTATCTGTATGTACCAGAACTGGTACATTTATCATGATTACTCTGTGTTGGTGTAATGTACTCAGGTGAATATGATGCTTGTGATGTTACTAGCTCTGAGTGTATATCCACACCGGGCAAGCTTCAAAAATGGGCTAGTATTCCAAAGGTCGTAGGTTCGATTCCCACCGTGGTCAGGCATATTTTTCAAGCTTGCCCGGTGTGGATATACACTCAGAGTAACATCACAAGCATCATGGTACATTTATGTTGATCAAATATATTTATGCTGATTAAATATTATTATTAATATTGTTATCAGAGCGAGAAAATGATATTATTTCCATTATATGTATAGTAGACTTGTATTTGGAGGAATCAATAGAATTTAGAGATTTAGTTTCGTTTTCGTCCTCTTATAAATGTCAACATTTCTCGGGCCCAGGTATATTGGTATTTTGACCATTTAACTTTGGTATACAGTGTTTTATTGTTAAAATAGGTTGAAATACGGATGTAAAGTATCGCCATACCTGTAGATTTTATTTTTGTGGAGGTAGCCAATCTTTAAATGGAGCTAGACTATGCCACATTCACGTACCCAGAGCCCGCCTTATACACACGATCGTCAACAGAGCATGACAAGGACGCGGTGTACGAGAATGGGTTTGCCTCAACAGTCAACTGCAGATCAAAATTTAGCCTCTGAACGAGAGCAAAATGCCAAGTGTGTCAATGTCCAGTTTATGCGCATATTCTGGATATTTCAGTCTTATTTAATACAGCGGAATATAGAAGTGCATTCTGAGAATTCTTGCAGTTATTCCAGTTAGTCAGTAACTCCTGGCTTAGATAACAAGCTCCAAATGATTTTTGGAGTTAACAACACAGCAAGTAACTTCAACCTTACATGTATGTACCTAGCGGCTATATGCTGACTCGCCTCGCTATACACATACTTTTTGGAGTTAGGCAGTAACTCGAGGCTTAAATACCTTGTTTTTTCATGATTTTTGGAGTTATACGTAGCTCTAAATGATTATTGGAGTAAGCCAGTAACTCCAGCCTTAGATGCCTAGCTCCTAAATGATTTTTGCAGTTGTATACTTATATAGCTCCAAATCATTTTTGGAGTTAGCCAGTAACTCCAGAATTCATATTTCAACTCTTGAATTACACATTTACACAAGTTACTCAAGTGTATATTTTGGTTTGGACTTTGGAGTTAGCCCTTTAGAGCTTGGAGGTAGCGTCGCTCCATAACTTCCTACTTTCTACAGGCTTAGTATCCTAAATTTTCACTGCGGAATTTGTACAATTAAATTGTTCTATGTATCTTAAATTTTTGCCTATATCGGTCATCTGTTAGCCTGTCCACAGACATACGCATAGTCGCAAAGAGTCAGTTAGCATTCTTCTTAAAGTTCGGTGCTTAGAATTCGAAAGCTTTGTTGAATCCAATGAATGTGGTGTTTTCCACAAAACGATTAAAAATCTCTCATCTCACAATTTTTTAATGTCTATATAAGAAGCTAGGTCAAAGTTTATGATATCTAAATGAAATAAAGACGGTATTTTCCCATGACAGTTAAAGTTTGTGGTTAAACCTTTCGTGCTATATTTAGATTCTCTTTATAAATCGTTCAACTTCCCACTTAAAAAACCAAACAATGTTCTGAGTGCATCTTCAACCGCACAAACCGTGAGAAGAAAGGCGAGATAGGTCTGGGTTATATCTTATAATTGTTGTACAAACAAACAAGCGAACTAACTCCAAACTTTATTAATTAGCCATCTTACACAATTAGTGTGTTGGTTGATCAGTACGTTCGCTGTTGCACTAATTGGACAAGTGGTTAACTAACCAATCTGAAAATCTCTTCAGCGTCGACAGAAGGCCATTCGCTCTACTGACGGATGCCAACTGACGAAGGGCCGCTCGAAAGTCGACGTGTTTTTAATAGTTTTTGCTTTCGTGTATGTTCAGGCACAAACCAAGGCAGCAAATTGTAGAAGCGAAGACACTAGGGAGTGAATATGTTTTTCAATTTCTCGCTACAATTCTCAAACGAAAGCTCTTTACTCCAAGTGTTTTCACGCATGTTACTTTATACAAACAACAACAGTGTAAATTGTAAAAGAACGCAGCGCTCGGTCCAACTGTGTGCGTGCAGTGAGCCGCGTGTGTATTCAATATACACGAACTGAAAAGCCGCACGATTTTATAAACCGAAAGATGTCTGTAGGGGAAATTGACAATCGATTATTTCAACACCGGGACGCTTACAGTTTTCAATTTTGCGCATTGCGCGCGCGTTTAAACAAAACTGTGCGCAAGTTTATGATGATAATATCAAAATAAACTGCGTTGGTTTGCATTTTTTCTCTGCTATTTAGCAAGAATTGTTTTGATGACATAAATGTGGAATGGCTTGAGAAATTGCGATGTTATTCGACAAATTTGGAACGCGCTAGGGAGCGCATGCCGCTGTGTTGTAGAAAGATGAATGGCCTTGTTTTTTATCAGCTTTGACAGATTTATGGCATTCGCGTCGCGATTTGAGAGAGCGTAACCTTTGCGACGAGGATAGAGGTTCGAGGATAGAGTCAAAAGGTGAAAGTCGAACGCTGCAAACCACCAAAATTATTGTCGATTTCGTTTTTCAACGCGCGGTGCCAAAGTTGTTGTGTGTTTTTTTTTTTGCCAGTTTTCTATTTACATTTCCAAATTTGGAATATTGGGCGGGGAATTGGCGAAGCCAATATCGCACGTTGTTTTGCAAATTACTTTGAAAATACTGAGGAACTGTAATTTCGCGAGCTGTGACGAACGAACCCTTTTCAATAATTCAGTAATTTGCGACATTGGCTCTGAAATTTCCCCGCCCAGTACTCGAAATTTTGAAAACGTGGGAAAACTTGGTAAGGCACTTTGGAACCGCGCGTCGAAATCGACGTCTTGTTTTGTACAGGCGAATCAATCCTCGAGCCACTAGTCTCGACAAGAATTCACACGCCATCATCTGATTATCGCACATGTATATCAGAGAGGAAGTAAGCAATTCGCGTACCGATAGGAAACCCTGTTTGTTTTTCTCTGGCTGTAATTTATCAATATGTTGATGTCTTTAAGCACTTGATATGTTGTGTGACAGACACTTTCAGAATGACTGCAAAATGAACATGGTTGCCAATATATATGATGGATAGGAATTAACGAATGAAAAGCAGTGTTTTATCTAAGTTATACTCGAGCTTGACAACAGACAAAGATTATTCTTTCCGGATTAATTTTGCCATGAGTACAAGAAACATTGTTTGAATGGCAATAAACCATTAAGGTACTTGAGGACGCGTTTCACTCAAATACCGCGCAAACCATCTGGCTCACGAAACACGTTGCAAAGTGGCATAGATAAAAACGTGTTCTTTCAACGAAAACGCGTGCTTATGTTGCCGTAGGAATAAGTATTTTCCGATAAACGTTTGGATATTTAAGTATACATCTAGCTCGCTGCAGGTAGCCATCCACCCACGAGAGACTAACACCTTGGCAACTATATAGTTTATACACTACGTCCTACCTACGATGTACTTGTATACAATGTTTTGTTCGTTTCTACCACGCTTAGCGCAGCCTGCCCACATATACACTGCAAACCCTACAATTCCCAAGTTTATACTACACATATGCAAATAATTACAAAGTCCAAGCCTCAAAAATAAATAAGACCTATTACTCATAACTGTTGACGTATACGAGATTAGATTAAAATTTTCTGCTTAGACGAAACAGTGCGAGCTTTGGCGAGGATTTTGAAGGCGAAAACATGGCTTTGGCGACCATTCTTGATTGTAAAAACCTTGTTGTAATAAGCCATGTGCCTCTTTGACAAACATAATATACGTATAGGGAGTTATTGTGCTCCAAAGACCTCCCTCGCTTTACGCCAGTGTAATTACCATATACAATTGAATAGATTGTCGCTCGCAACACGTGTCTTATAGCTTTACTAAGCGGCAAGCGTAAACAGCCAAGCAATAATCCTGAAGGCGAATTCTAATCCTATAGTTTTAATACCACTTTATCGGGCACCGATATTTTCGAGTGCTGGTTTTGCAAGCGAGTTTCTCGCGCAGACAGCTGCTCACACTTAGCCTATTTTTTTCACGCTTGTTGGTCTGTATAATTGTTTGATGCATCGCTGTATTGATCCGTGACAGGACAAGACACTCTATCCTTTTGCATTTAAAGGTTTGGGCCATAACTTTCAGATTAATCGAAGGTCTACATCACGACCACAAAAACCGCAGCATTTAATTCGAGCTGCTAGAAAAGAAAATAACTTCATTGTTTTAACGACTGCGAATTAAGGTTAGCGTACCCGAACGAATGTACTCGTTGAAATAAATTGACATGTACTAAAAGAAAATTGACATCTAGCAAAAATTGGGCACAAATTTGCATGCAAAATCATTAAAGTTTCAAGAGCAAAACTTAGCTGTCCAAATGCCTGCCATCTGCACAAGAAGTATGACTCGAGTAAATAAAAAAAAATCCGCATAAAGATGCGTTTATACTGCGTTACCAACCAGACAATATGCTCAATATTATTCGCAAAAAGGATTGGTAAAATTCGCGAACTAATCGCTTAAATTCTAACTAGCCATTAAACAAAACGAATAAAGAGCACTTACCAGCCACCAGAATTTGAAATGCATCGAGATCGGATTCTGAAAGCCAGATCTTGTAGTATTTATCGTGTCCGGGATGTGAAATGTATCTTTCCCCAAGACAGGGGTCGTGGCATTCCCTAGGGTACATCCACCATTCTCTTGCACTTCATCTTGATAATGTTGTAGGCATATCCGAAAAAAAGTGTCGCAATTGTCCGTTTGGCATCGATTCGACCCGTGAATGAATGAGCGCGAGCCATCGCAACAAGACCCGTCACTTTTAACTCCTTCGATATTTTTAATTTCGAGTAAACGTACTTGAAATTGCCCGAGTCCGGATACATTCTAGAGGAAATTGAAATAAAATTGTGGATGAGTGTTGCGCGAGTCTTTGAATGTTGTCAGATGAACGACGGCCGTGTGCCTGAATATCGAACGGTCACACGAACCAACCTGTAATAATACGCTGAGAATATAATAAATAAATAGGCCAGCATGAAAGGCCATTGCAACACTTAGGTCATAGAGTAATCCGTTGCACTGCAGCTCCCCTATCCAACAGTAACATATAAGATCCCAATTGATTGTAGCCTATCTACCCCGCTCCGCAGTTCAATCCTTACGCGGCGACGAGATCTCAATTAAACTTTTTGTCATACAGTGGCATCTAAACGACATGCGTAATTACCACCGTGACGTAGCCACTTTTAAAAACTTTCGAAATAACACAAGCGCACTCGGAACGCGCGACAACTTGCACCAAGTCTTGCACCTGTGTTAGAAAAATAGACCACTTGCTCCAAGGCATTTATACGGTGTCATAAATCTCCCCACCAAATCACGGGTTCTAACATTGTGTCGAAATTGGAGAAACAAATAATACCTTAGAGCAATTTTAAACCTTGTAAATCGCCATGGTTACAGATGGCTGACGAATGATAGCTGTTAAAAATCAAGTAGTTTCGGGGCTTGGGGGATGAGAAATAGGCGCGCAAGCGGGCTACAATCTTTGTTCGAATGCTAATGCGTGCAAGTAAGAATTTTTTGCCGTGAACTACAAATTTCGTGTAAATACGCACACAGTTTGTTTTGATCATTTTTGGCGGGATTAAAGGCATTGTCTTTAATAATACGCGCGCACGTGTCGCGAACCTACAAACCGCTACGTCTGTCTACTCGAGCGAAACGGAACGATTGAACAGTGAATGAGTTCCCTAAGGAAGATGTTTGCTGTGATTACAAGCTTTTACAAAGCTGTCAATTTCACACTCTGATCTAACTTTAATTGTCCAGATCCCGGGCAGCATTTAAGACGTTTAACGCAAACCTGTGCCGTGGTTTCGTGTGACGGTAGTTGATCGTTTGAGCGAATGTTGCCGAGTTGCTGCCCGTTGGACAGCAGAGATAGGTTGCGAATTACTTGGCTTAATTGAAACTAATCATTGTGTGCCTGTCAAGCGCGATGGGTGGCGAAAATGTTACGAATAACGAAAGAAAAAGACCTAAATATATTTAAAGAAACAATACGGCATGCAAAAGAAAACATTTCGATTTCATTCCGACTTCCAAACACGGAATTTTTGTTTCTCTTTCCCATTGAAACGCGATACCTAGTCGTAATAATCGATGCACGTGTCGCTATCGTTTATTAATAAAATGAGAAAGACGGCTCCTAAATAAATCTAAGATTAATTTATGCACAAGTAAAACAAATAACCCTTCAATGTGAGTGCAATTTTATTTGCTTCTGTTTGCAATGGTATTAAAGATAGCACAAAGTCCAATTCAAAATCACTGCACAAAGGCAACCGAATTCTAAGATTTGTGGCTGCTATCATTTTGCTGCCAAAAACGCGCAAAACTTGAAGGCCATTTTGCAGTAAAAACAAAACACTTTTCGGGCATTGTCTCCAAGGCGCAGGTGTTAATTTCAAAAATTTCCAAACCATAAGCAGATCTTGGCGAAACACCTTCTCGAGCGATGCCGAATTGTTCGTTCGGCTGTTGGCCAGGAGTTGAATACTTTCGCGCCCTTAAAAAAAGCGCCGAGCCGAAAAACGCGCGCGTTTGTTGACGCAGAGATTGTTAGGATTTATTCATGCAATTATAAGCCTCTCTAGTTATTGATTACGGGGCTAGGCTTTTTGTATACGAGCTCTATATCAATCGATCTCACACGCAGCTGCTCATATGGAACGAGTATAAACAAATAAAGTCTACTTCCCCACAAGCCCAAAACTCAGTTTCAAAAAAGGCAGCGCAAATTTTACTTTATTATATCAACTATAATACGAATTCATTTTCAGGATGTGCAAATGAGCAAATGCCTAAAATCGTATGGTTTTTAAATTAGTACGAATTCGAAATGAGTTTATTGTCCGACTCAAGACGATTTATTACCGAAGCCAGCTAGGCGCCAGTTATGGCAGCTGTAATTTAGAGCGTAGTTTTCACTCGAGTTCTGAAATGATTTAATAGTCTCGTGTTTCACGTTAAATGTTTCGGCATTTTTCTCAGTGTTTTTCATGTGACATCAAACTATGACAAATGGAGAACATTTTTAGCACGCATTAAAACTAAATTTTTAAAGCTCCGTATATAGTGTTTTAAAAGGTTTTGACTTGGACTTTTCTGGTTTGATTAAAATTGAATGATTAAAGTGTATATCAAATTAATTAATATCTTAATTTATGTTTTGTTAGAGAGAACAGTCTAGTCAAAGAATACAGTCCAGCTTTGCATTTGATTGTGTTCTATCTGCTTAGCCTATTTGCAAGAAGTCTATCTGAGTTGTATTTTAAAAATATCTTTATTAATGCACGGTAGAAGCAAATGCTACAAAAGCATTGGTGTCAAAAAGGGCTTGTAGTTGAACTTCACCAAACACCATTGCAATTTTCTCCTGTATGTAAAAAAATATTATGTATCCTGACCCCGGATGACTTAAATAAGTTCTAAACCTAACTATACCTCTAAGACGAATAGTCTTGAACTGATAGACAGTATGCAGCGTTTAGTTCAATTGATTTCATATTTGGTCTTAAGTTTGTCTTTTCTAAAGTTTGAACTAACTTGTCATCAAGCTCCGTCGCAGGGACTTTCCAATTGCCATTGGCATGAAATTGATGCGGAGGGAAGAGATCTGTGAGAAATGGAAAGGGAGGAATGCAGAAGAATAAGAGAAAGGAAGAATGAAAGATGGGAGAAATGTTGACAGAAGGATACAGGCAAGATAGGAAGAAATGAAGGGAGAGGGAGGAAGGAAGAGAAGATAAGAAGGAATGGGATAACAGAAAGGAAGGGAGGGAGGTGGGAGAAAGAATAGGATGAAAGAAGGGGGGGAGGAAGAT
Organism: Paramuricea clavata; assembly: GCA_902702795.2. NCBI lineage: Eukaryota > Metazoa > Cnidaria > Anthozoa > Malacalcyonacea > Plexauridae > Paramuricea > Paramuricea clavata. Next base: position 50,332 of record CACRXK020001599.1, read on the forward strand.
AGAATGAAGGGAGGAGTGGGATGACAAAAACTAGGAGGGGGGAAGAGGAAGGAAAGAAAGGAGGAAATGGGAGGAGGAAGGTTGGGGAAAGAAAGAATAGGATGAACGGAGAGGAAACAGAGGAAGGAAAGAAAGAAAGGAGGAGTGGATGGTAGGAGAGAGGTGGGAAAAAAAAGAATATGATGAAAGAAAGGAGGGAGAAAGAGGAAGGAGGGAAAGAAGAGTGGAGGCCTGAGGGAATGGGAGGTGGGAGAAAGAAAGAATAGGATGAAAGAGAGGAGAGAGGAAAGAGGAAGGGAAGAAGGGAGGAGGAAATAGGAGGAGGGAGGTGGGAGAAAGAAAGAATAGGATGAAAGAGAGGAGAGGGAAAGAGGAAGGAAAGAAAGGAGGGGAGCAGGATGAATATGAGAGGAAGTTTAAAAGAAAAGATGAAGAAAGAAACAAAGGAAGAAGGAAGGGAGACAGAAAAAATATAAGGAAAGGAGTGCAACAAAAAGGACGAAAATGAAATGAATAAAAACATGGAAATGGAATAAAAGAAAGGAGAAAAAAAAATAGAAGCCGGTATGAAACTGCCTTTTTCATGCGAGCAAATGAAGTTCTTCCCTTTCAATATCCGAACGGGAAATTTGTATATTTAGAGATTATTATCGTTTAACATAGTAGCTTCCGTTGTTCAATATTGTGTAGTTTGTAAAGCTTTTTTCAGTAGTAACAGGTGTAGTTACGACATAAACCACGGCAGTTTATTGTAGAATACAACCAACACTGGGCCACCATAGTTTACTGTATAAAGTAAAAATGAAACTCTTAAGAAAAATCAACAAAAATCAAAGAGGGCATCCAGGGTCATCTATACTTGGAGATAAAATTGATAGTCATGCACTGTTGTACAAACTACCTCAAAATAGATTACGTAAAAGTCGAATATACCTTTGGAATGTACAATGCAGCAAGTGTTTAATTAATTACATAACCATGCGGCATTTACACGAGTTTCTTTCACACACACACCTAACCGCATGTCAAGTGGTTCTCGAGTGTAGTTGAAAATTCGTTGTATTCCTATTCTTAGCAAAACTAGCAGACCATATCTCGTAACATGCTCAACATTATAACGACATATCTCGTAACATGCTCAACATTATACTTTTCACTCAGAATTTGATCATGATGGTAACTTACAGAGTAAGCATTTCAGTACACTTCAGGAATGTGGACACTTACGGCAATAAAAAAATTACAATCATCATACGACCATTACAAAGTCAAAGAAAGAATTAACATTATTTTCTCACTCTGATATAAACAGGTTGACCGCCATCTGCTCATGACGATAGTGCCTAGTGAAACCAACATCAACCATGTTGTGAAAATATGGAATGACTTGAAAAGATTTAGAAATGACTAAATGTTTAAATGGCAAATCAAGGACCTCCAAACTTTAACAATGTTAATTAAATCAAGTAAAGCAATAGCACAGTAGCATGACAGCAGGTTGTAGACTGTTCTGGATTTTGACAGGCATTTTTGATAGGTATTTTGGCATTGTAAGTTGTAAGTACATAAACATGTGTCGGTCTGACTGAAGTAAGCAATGAAGCGTGCTGTTGTAAACACTGAACTCAACTGAACTGGATTGCACGGCCAGGTCTGGAATGAGTTTAGGACTGAGCCTGGGTAC
>CACRXK020001600.1:10131-41662 GCA_902702795.2 Paramuricea clavata
AACCAAACCAAACCAAACCAAACCAAACCAAACCATACCATACCAAACCAAACCAAACCATACCAAACCATACCAAACCATACCATACCATACCATATCATATCATACCATATCATATCATATCATATCATATCATATCATACCATACCATACCATACCATACCATACCATACCACATCATGGAGCCTCATACTGTTCCATAGAACACAACATCATATTATAACATACCACAAGCATATCATACCATGCCATCCCACACATGAATTTTCCAAGTACAAATAATCCCTTACTTGTCTAGTTTAGCAGCCTGGAATTCACATGTAAAGTAATCATCTGGTTGGCCGGGTACTTCATCTTTAAATATATTTGGTAGGTGGAATTTCGTTAGCATTCGATCACTCCAGTTGATTTTCTTCGAATCTCGCACCTAGGGGATACATGAATGAAATATTACAATAATAATACAACCTTAAGAAAATGGACATAAATCTTGGGAAACAGGGGGCATTCATAAATGAAGGGGAGATAAAAACTTCACTCAGATGTAACTCCGAATGAATATTACATCGCTTACAAACCTCTAAAGGAGCTCGAAAACACAGTTCTTCAGCATAAAACAACAAAACTTCCCAAGGTACATGAAGTTTAACAAAATGAACTTTGGTTTTTCGGTCTTGCGTGACATCCTTTGGATATGAAAAAACAAAATATAAGACCTTGCACAATGCAAGATATAGACGAACTGAAAGATAATGCTTAACAATTTGTCCTCAGTTTTCATAACGGTTTATCTATATTAAGGTCTATAGCCTGCATGTCATTGGAACTTTAACAAAGGACGTAAAGACAAAAAGAATAAATATTACAAGGATCAAGGCTACTATTAATTTTTCCTACGTGGAAACTCTGTGTTACCTCTTCAAATTCTAGTTGTGATTTGGCGAGATTTTCTAAGAATGTTTGTCTGAATTCAGTATGCCTTGGTGGAGAAGGTTTGTCACCTTCAAGATATACCAACACGAAATCTGAAAGGAAAAACTCTAGCATTAGAAACTATACAAATCAATCAAATGTGTTAGGATAGATAGCCCAAAGCCATATAATTTTAACAAAGTTCAATAGCCTGGTCCCCCTATTCAATGTTGCGTCCCAGGTACTATTTTATTTTGATGTGCTATATTGTGTTGGGAAAACAATGATTAAATAATGATCTAACTGCCCAAAACTTTTGAAAGTGATTGTAGTTATCTGTGCCCATAAGTCGGAACCGAGGTTTTTAACCTCTCTTTTGTTTTCCTACCCGTTCTTCGTTTTCCATCTTTGAAGAAACATCCTCTTTCACCACTTAAGTCATCTTCATCAACATTCTAGAAGTTCAGAAACTTTGTCAGAAAAAGTTGAAACCTTTCCACAAGCTCACTCTGACTCATGTTGTTATTCTTAATTCAACACTGTAAATTTGAAGCAGATGAATCAGCTACAACAGTGGTCACAACAAAAACGGTTTCAGAATAACACTTTTGGACTGAGTTGATTCAACTCCTCAAAATTTGCAGTGAATACGTTGTTATTATTACTACTCGCAAGACAAAGTCTATGAACTTTGGAAAGGAAGGAATTGGGAGCGACGGTTAATTTCTGTCTTACATCGAACTCTGTGAGAACTCAAACGTGTTGGTACAATGTAGGTATACTGGTGTAAAATCAGCTTAGTTAAAACAACCAAGAAATTGGACATCTCTGATTCAAAATGAACCCTGACGACAAGCCTTCGCCTGAAACGTCTCGGTGCTCAGGTCGTTCCAACCAACGGGAGCTTTCTTCTGTTTTCATTTATAAGAGATTAGCTATAGGGAATTATATATAGTTTGACTCTAACCTAGGATCAAGCAAGATATTGAAAGTCATACAAGGCACGGAGATGTAGAATTTGAAGCACACATTGTTGCACAAACAAAGCAAAATATCAAAAATATGGTAAATTATTTAGGAACCTTGTAAAAACTATTGTTATGAACGTCGAACGTGTTGTATTTAGGAATCAGTTCCTGGAATGAAGACATAGAGCAGTCAAATACACCGACGATGAATTACGACGATCAAATACGAGGACTAGCCGACGGCCAACAGCTTAACAACATTGTGGATGGTCAACCAGAAATATCTGACCGTAGCAATAGCCCAAGACAAACACGAACACATTGGACACAATCAGAACGCAACTACAAACACGTACAGAACAAGACGCGGAAAACATAAATGTACATTACAAACACAAGACCAAACAAGACCACAGGCAATGTTGTTTTGGACTAAAACTGTAAATATCGATCTTCAAACCAAAAATATATGAATCTATGTAGATCGTCCATAACCCATTGGCCTAGTCCGAGATCAAATTAAATCGCCTTAAATCTCTTTAACTTGTCTAATATGCCAGTCTAGTTGTTTATATGCATTAGTCGTATGGCAATAAACCTATTTCGTAGCAATTTCTACACTCCCATCAATTTTAATGTATGATATAGTCAATATATAGCGCAAACACAACCCATCATATATGGCGTTTAACTACCTTACAGCGACCTTGGCAAATTTCTGTCTCAAGTCTCGATCAGTAAAAATTGAAATCCCTTGTGTCTGAGGACAGAACTAATGAACGGTCGTAACATCGGACAATGCGGTACTTCTAACTGTATATTTCAAAAACAATTATTGGTATATTTGGAGTAATGTTAGAGTAATCGTCGTAAGATTTTACCTAACTGAAATTTATTTGCTAACATCTAGACACTAAGCAAACTCCGTTTAAACATCATCCCATTTCGTCAACGTCCTAAACTCTGTATTTATATTAACCTTTTCCCCACTAAAAAGCAAATTCTGTATTTTACCTTTGGCGGTTTCGATTTAAAGAAAAACTTCATTCCTACTATTCCTTAATTTGATAGTAGTATACGCAAATCTTCTAAGTTCCGCCACAGCATATTGCTTTTATGATCATCTAACTTTATGCATGTTATTATAACATCTTGAAATCATAGCAACCAAAATTGCCTACTGGTATTTTTATAAATTTTCGGACACCGAACTATTTGACTAATTATACGCTTGCCGAACACTCGATACTGGAAAAGAAAACGCTAAAAGTTTAACATGTTGTTATAATATATGAGTTAAAAGTTTGGCATTTGCTCTAAAACGTGATTATGTATGTGACGGGAGACAATTCATATTTGTTTTCTCAAAGCAATTAAAACCAAGGAGACACGTTTAATAACATTTACAAATTTAGGACAAATTGTTTATTCAACAGTGAATTTATAATGTTCTCTATTGATGCATTCTTTAATAATCCATTTGGGTCATTTTTCGGCTCCACAACTACGGTACAGTTAGCTAAAAATTTACCTTTGAATTCATTTTTCGTTTAATTGCTACATTGCAGTCATAATAGGTACATTGTCTAACCCTATAAACCCCGGTCAGACGAGAGATCACGTGTTGTTACGGGGGGTATTTTGAGCTCTGGTTAACAAAATAAAGGTTTGACGAGTCTTCCAAACTCATTCACTAGTTCACATCCATGAGAGGAAGGAAATCGCACCAGAAATCGCAGCAAGTGTAAACAGTCTTTTATAGACTCTAACTTGCTGACGTATCTGTCATTGAGACAAGTGTATATCCTGCTTGTCATGTTTATCCACACCGGACAAGCTTGAAAAATATGCCTGACCACGGTGGGAATCCAACCTACGACCTTTGGAATACTAGCCCCATGCTCTGCCAACTGAGCTACGCGGTCAGGTTAGCCTGCGTGCAGGCCCAAGGGAACTTGATAGTGGGCCTGCAACCATCGCCCGGTATTTTGAAATACGCCCCTTTTCATAACACGCCCCTTTCGCGCGTCAATTGTCAAAAAAGAACCAATGACAGCACCCAAATATTAACAAACAAACTCGCATTAAAATGTTGCGGGGTTTTCTCTGCTTATTCAGAACACTAATAAACAATGTGTAAATGGCTGCGTTTTAACTCCAAAAAAGCAAGCAACGCAGTCAGTAATTGCCAAATTTGCAAGTGCTCATTTTCAACTAAAATCGGAACAGGCAAATTAGGACGAATTTCAACAGAAAACCAGTCTCAAACTTCAAATCATGAGGGAAGTCGTGCGACCACATTAGGATTTATATTATGTGTGCTTCGCTGTCGCCATTGGCATTGTTATAAATAAATTGTCTCACTTATCAGATCGTGTGTGCAATTCTTGTTGGCGGCGGAAAGTACGAAATTTATTTCATTTGGTAAAGAACTCTACAAAAGAAGAGAGCGTTCCGAGTCCAGATCGTTTCGTTTCAAACGGCAATTTAATACCGCCTTCTGTTTCGCTCTCTCTGCGAAGCCTTGTAAATCGCAAAGTGTTTCGAATAGGCTTACAGTTCTTACATGCAACTGCATCTCAACATCAACCAAAAGATAATTTTCTTGAGGAAGTGAGAACACATAACGTATCAACTGAAGTCTGTTTGAAATTAATGAAACTCAAGTAAAGGTTACTATAGTTTACCCCAGTCGTAATTTGCTATTCCAACACCTCACGACAAGCAATCCCCATTGGCATAACGGCAAAAACATGTCTTCCTTCAAGTAAACAATAAACAGTCTGTTCTTGTTCCATTTGTAATCGAAAAAAGTGATCAATTTTCAAATTTTAAGCTTATCGAGAGCCTTTGTCTATGCCTTTGTGATGAATTACTGTTCCCTTGTGCCTGCACAATGGGCTAGGTTAATTAATTACCGATCGCCTCAGCTAGCCAATGGGAATTTAGCCGGCGGTTCGGCCGGCGAAAATCGAAAACATGGGGTGATGGTTGCAGGCCCACTATCAAGTTCCCTTGGGCCTGCACGCAGGCTACGGTCAGGTCGGTTCGAGTATCCAACACAGAAAAAATCAAGTGTATATCCTTTATGTTTTCGGTTGCAAATCATTGATAGATTTTCTATTAGTACGTCAATTCCAGTGAAATCTTAACTTGTTCAGTGTGAAGAGATATTCAAGTGAAGCAAAGTGCAGTATGATTATACATGTGCCGAAATCCGCGGTATACTTATGACCATGGATGGTTATTAAAGAAAGCTGGTCTCTTTTAATACTTGCACTGTACGTAATTAAATATACAAATATATAGTACTAAATAAAGTGAAACTGAATTAGATTATCTTCATTTCTCATTTATATTACGTACAAAAGAAACATATTCATGATGTATACGTAAACACTGTTTATACTCAGTTCTACTAAATTCTGCTGTATGTTGCAAGCAAATCAAGGAACGAAACGTCGGCTCCATGTCAACATGCATGATCAACCAAGCATCTGAGCAAACTTTTAGTCATGCGTGAAGTGTCCAGCAGCTCAGTCGAATAGTCGAATTCAAAATCAACAGGTTGTAATTTGTAAAATCTTAAAACTTTCACTAATGTATAAACCAATCTCCACACCCTTACACCTATATACTATCCTTTTAACAAAGTACACTACATAATGTAGCAAATTACATGGAAAATGTGTCAATTATACCTGATCAGAACTATATTCAGACCCGCTATCCTCCTCTTCACTATAATCAGACATAACCAGTTAAATAATAAATTTCACTTTAAAAATCTCATCCTGTGGAAACATTCCCAACTCTTTCACATTATCGTATTCTTATGACCATGTATACTTATACTACATAATCACAAACACGAAAAAAAAACGCAACAAACGTCAACGATCTTTCTAAACTGTGTAACAAAGGCCACTATATGTTGCCACTTTTGGTTCATTTAATATTAATTTGTTTATATTTTACCTTTGAGAAACTACCAGTCGAATCATCGTAGTCGCTCGTGTAACTACTGCTCGATGGACTTTGTCTACCCCGAGATTTGAGACGAGAGCGAGAAGTCATAGCGCCGCCCGTAGCTGAAGTATCATTTTATATAATGAATGTAAGCTTGCATGAGTGATCAACAAAACTAACTCAGACAATACGATATTTCATATGTTAATTGCAACGTGCAGCCAAGCATCAAACTTTAATATCTTGTTGTTTATGCCTGTCGCTGTTGGAATACGTTTCATTCTCTGTAGTCAAACGTTTGTATGTGTTTATAACTAAACCAGTGTATAACGTACAGTGTGTATACAATTGATAACTGGGTAAATGCTGACTTTGAAACACGGTACTTTTTTGAAACAGTGCAAATACAACCGTATGAATTAATTGGTCACACTTGAACACCGATAATCTGCAATTATTACATGCATATTCAAAGAGGACTTAACCGCCTGGCAAGTTCTTCCGAGTGTTGACTCGTCTTCAGAATTTTCCTCCTCAGGCTAAACGTCCGCTGCCAATATTTGTGAATAGCCTCAGTATACCAGGAGCTGAATATGACTGAATATAAACATTATAACATGTTATATCCAACTGAGTGCAGCTGCAAAACGTGTGCCTCAGATATATACATCACGTAGGCAAAAGTTGAATGATATGGGTAGCCTTGACCCATGTTCCCTATTTAGTATACATTGATTCGTACCAAGATCTTGCATTATCAGGGTTTTGATTGCCAGAATTTTCTTGAACAATCATTGGGTTCCCTTTTAAAAAAATCCTGACGATATTTGGTTGTGATGTAGCTATTCATTATCATAATACTATGTCAAAAATAATACTTCCTGACAGTTATATCCTATAGTGATTTATCTCAAGCCGAACTGCTTCAATCATATATCATTGTCAAACACCTTAAACCCATATTCTATTTTTCTAATGATTTTTTCTAATTTGCTCGATTCTAATTCCAATTTGATTCTTTTCTAAACTAAACATCCATCGAGTTTGACCTGATCCACTTATTAAATTTACGAAACTTTTCGTAATTGCACGCTACATTTCGTCCCATACAGATTATAATCTCATTGGCATTGCAATTTCTTCTTGTCACTTTTCACTATGCTTAATTTGCTCTAATCCATTTAATCATTTATAACAATTAGAACTTTAAATTGAATATTAATATTCCTTAAGTAAAAGAGACTACCGAACTATGAATTCATCTCGTTCTATAAACTTAGTAGAGTTGGGTAGCTGCATGTTATAAAACCGTGTGAAAAACTTGTACCGCAATATCGGCATGCATCTTATTTTTGCATCATACCGTAAATCAACAATTATTATACTTGTGTGTAAATAGCATAAGTGATAAGTATAAACGAACTTTTCCTTAAACTGAGAAAATCCGATATAAATAATTTTGTAAAATAAAACAATTTATATTATCTTTATACTTATCGTTGATCAGTCTATGTCATGACAATTAATTCACACTTTCAAAAATACAAATGTATCACATCCGAAAACAAAATTGTCAAATGCATGTACGTGCAGCATGCATCGAAGCATGAAACGGTGTTTTGCCTCATCGAACTTCTCATAGTTTATATAAACTATGATTTTCCTAACGATCAAGTATCATATGCTTTAAAAATATTCTGTAGTTCTCTTCCTCCAACTGACTTATGGCTCACAAGCGTGGTATGTTTTTTTAAGTTTGAGAATTTTTTGTCTTTAAAGTTTGCTTATACAAACTCACATGAGTGGGCACTAAAAGAGTACTTCAATAGTTTCATGTCGTGATTTTTGTGTGATGGCCCAATAACGTTTTTGTGGCTTGCAAAATTATTAAGGGTAAAAGTTTTTTATTTGTATGTGTAACAAGTTATGAACGGTGTATATTGCCGTCTATAAACTTAGTTAACCACACAAGACAAATTAGGTTGAGACTAAGAACGTTACAGTTTTCTATTTCCTAACCTTATATATACGTTGATATTAAATACAATTAGCTTCACAACTGAGATCCTATATGTGAGTACTTAATAAACATATTTACTGCTTAAAATATTTTGTATTCACAAAACCGCTGCCTGTAAATATATTTTCTTTGCATATTTCAACAAACTTTGATTTTGTACTCCAAAATGTAGTAAATTTTTCCTTTTTGATGTAACAGTATATATAAGTTTGGCAAGTTACTAGTTAGTCTAGGCTACGTTAGCTCGGTTTGACATATGATATTCAAATATATATATAAATGTGCCAGCATATAGCTCAATTCCTCGTGGATTTGCAAGTCTCGCAGTAATACAGATGCGTACTAAAAGGTACATAAGCTGAATACTGTAATAAAAGCTGCCTTATGAAAAATATTATATAAGAGAAGCTGTACTACTGATCAAATGAATTTGAAATAATTCACTGAATTCAAAATATAGTAGTGATGAAAATCATCTGCCAAAACAATCTTTAATAAATATTAAAGATCATGATCAAGATTCGATCACTTGTACTCGGTACAACACAGTGTAACACTGCAACATACAATCATACCAAAACACACATACACAACACAACACAGCGCGAAACACACAGCCAAATACAATACCAAACTATCACTATTTCGTCTTCTTAAAGGCGCTTTCGACACTCGTTCCATCCTTTGAATCCCAGACGATGACAGATGATAATCCAACGCCGAAAAATCTTGGTTAAGTTTCTTGATATTTTATCGACCCCATACAAAACTCGAGCGCCATTTTATTCCACCAATGTAAAACGAATAGACAAAAAACAAACACCAAAATTCGGTCCCAAATAAGTTTATTTCAGACAGATTTTATTCTGAACTTGATAAATATTCAGCGAGCCTCGCCAGTCCATAGCATGTATAAATTAAAGTTTGGGCTTTACTGGAAACAGCCAATCAGAAAGCGAGCTTGTCGGGGGCAGGTGTTCATAAGATCAAATTGAGATCGCTTAAAGTTTTGAAGAACAAAGTTGACACAATATTTTCAGTAAAAAAATGCCGTATGTCAATACCTCTTTTGAGATAAAAATGCAGGAAATTTCAGTAATTATATTGGTAGAGTGTTAGAACTGTGTGTTAGTAAAATACAACAATATTTAGCGGGACAAACTCGTGCAATATTAATGAGGTTGTAATATATTTTAAATCCCACTCATTGCGTGGTTGTTCAGTGTTGAGATTAGGAATTCGTGTGAAAATTTTCACGTCATATTTCATTGTGACTTCATATTTTGACAGAGTGCGCAGTGCAGCGGCTTTGTTCCTGATATCGGAAGACACTAAAAACTGACATTAAACTGAAGTTCACGTATTCTACAATGGGGTTTTCAGTTTTAATTTGGTAGGATGAAAAATAAAAAGATGATGGGTTTGGGATTTCCAAAAGTGTCAAAACACAAGATGGGACTAAGAGTCCACAGAATTCGGGATATAAAAGCTCTTTTTGTGTGTGTTGATGACTCTTTTTGTGTTTTTTGACCTGGTAGTTCAGTTGGTAGAGCATTAGACTAGTATCCCAAAGGTCGCGGATTCGATTCCCACCGTGGCCAGACAAACTTTTCAGCTTGCCCGGTGTGGATGCACACTCAGAGTAACACCACAAATATCATAAAAGCTCTATTGTATAGTTAAGACCTTGAATGATAAATGTTTTTGAATTTGTTTGATAACTTGTATAGTATACTGAAGACTGAGATTAAACAGAAGGTCATGACATATTCTACAATATGGTTTTCAGGACGTTGAACAGAACTTTGTTTTGGTAACAGGAAACCGGGTGAAAAGAGCTAGAAAGACGGCAGGAGTCGGCTACGTAGCCGAACACAACGGATGGAAAAAGTTTGTACGGGAAACTTGGGGAATAGTAATAATGCCGGGTATAAAAAGTCTGCTTTACTGTAGACCTTCAATTGTAAACTTACGTTTTTGAATTTGTTTGATAACTTGTAGTATTTCTCTGCTTCTTTCTCAACAAAAAGTGAGATTTTCCCTTGATTTCTCTGGACTAACAGACCAGCTGTCTCTTGTGGAACATTCCGCACATCAACTCCATTGATCTAAAAAGAATAAAACTTTGTAAAACTTGTTTGTTTGTTTGCTTGTTTACATGTACTATGAACATATAGTATACCACAACCTCCCTGATAATGGATCTGAAATATAAAGATAAACTACCTCTAGTATTCTGTCTCCTCTTTTCAACCTTCTATCTCGGTCAGCCACTCCTCCCGGACGAACAGAGGTAACAAAGATCCCAGGATTGTCAGGAAGATACGGTGCATCAGATCCTCCTCGGATATTGAAACCAAGACCTTGGCAAAAATACACAAAACGTTAATTCTGTTGGTGGGTTTCATTAATTTAAGGTCACTATAAGTTGGTTTCATTAGTGTGCATGAACAGACTGTGGTTAATTGACAGAGTGAGAAAATACTGTTCATTGAAAACAAAACTTTGAATAGAATGCACAAAACGTTGATTGCATTAAGCACCATTTTCATTATATTTAGTCGTCTAGCTACACACGTAAAAATCTCACAACTTGCCAACAAGATGTGTTCGCAACAGGCTTGTAGTAAGCTTGTCAACAAGTTGTAACAATGCTGTTATTTTATCAAGTTGCTACAAGGTTGTCACTCACAACTTGTTGACAAGTTGTTGAATTGCAGGACGATAACAAGTTGTTGGAACAACTTGTAACAAGTCTGTTGAGCTCAATAACCTTGTAACAAGTTATCAACAAGCTGGGAACAAGCAGTGCGAACACATCCTGTTCACAAGTTGTTGGAACAAGTTAAACAGCATTGCTACAAGTCTGTTGCAGGTTTGTTACAACTTGTACGTGTTTACGTGTTTAGTTGGAGGCAAATAAAAAGACGTATAGAGATGTAGTTTTAGAAGTGAAACGCTCACTGAAGTCCAGCAATGGTTGAAGAAAAACAAGATATTGAAAGCGATTCTGAAACTTATACCTTCAGTTCCTTTTTTTAGTTCAACAACGACAACAGGACCGCGTCTGACATCAACACTGCCTTCTTCATTCTCTTTCTAAAGAAAGCAATATTCAGTGCATTGTTAATAAAAAAGTTTCAAATTCACTTCCAAATAATATTTTGACTTACTATTAGATTCTGTAAGGCATCTTTTAGTAATTTTAAACGGACGCTTTTCTTTGATTCATTTATCAAATCAATAACAGTCTCCCGAGGTACTCTTCGTACATCAATACCGTTTATCTGGAAAAAAGGAAAACAGTTACTTGACCTCTGGGAAGAACAGGATATCTATGCAGTATAAGTAAAGGAGGTTGTTCCTCTGCAGACTCTTGCAGAGATTGCATCTACATCGAAGCTCGTTTACAGAGATGTAATACAGTCGAAACCAGGAATAAAGATCGAAGAAAAAACGAAAAAGGGGGAAGATATGGTGGAGTATGGAAAAAAGGAGGTTTAAGATGCAAGGACGATATGCAAGGATAATGAAAAAATGTTAGAGAAATGATGTGTATATAGAAGAAACAGAAGATATTCGAAAGAGAAAAGATGGCGAAGGTTGAATGAAAAAGGAGGTATGAGATATGAGGACGATCAGTATGCAATGTGATGAAGAAGTGTTGAAGGAAGAATATACAGTATGTACCTCGTCTAGATTGATTTGCTTACTTCAAGTATTTTATCTCCAGGTTGTATTCGACCATCTTTTGCCGCTACACTATACTCTTTCACTGTCGTTACAAATATCCCAGGATCGTAACTGAGATGCGGATGGTCGACACCACCGCGGATGTTGAAACCAAGACCTGAACCCGAGTCTAAATAATGGAGGATAGTGTTTAGATGAAAAAAAACTATGAGGTTTTAATTCACGCTAAGCTACAATCCTGGTCAAAACCATCAGCAACACTCTACTAAAACATTCTTGTGGCTTTTCAATAGACCAGAATAATTTACTCGTTCCCCACCCCTCCACCCCCCAAAACAATGTTGGACGTATGACAAGTGCTTTAAACGTATTCTGGAAATACAATCAACATTGAATGGTGGGGGTAAGGGGGAGGTTTCTGTAAACGTGCGAGGATACCATGGAACGTTGGTGTAACTTTTTGAAAGTTGGTGTGACCAAGTGTGATTTAGGGAATCAATGTTTCCTGGTTTGCTCAGCGTCAGGAAACATGTATATGTAAGTGTATTTCTGCAAAGACGTTTACTATATATTCTTCCCCGTGATGTTCCAGTCAATCCTTTAAAACCCCACGATTCACCATAGTTCTATATACCTGAGGAACTTTTAGCCAACGTGACTTCAACAATGTTGTCGCTCAGATCTTTTGGTCTCATGCGAATCTAAAGAAAACAGAAACAGTATAAATCTAACTTTGCCTAGCAATTTAGAGAAAATGTGAATCGAGAGATCTATAACATTTTAACCAACCTGAATGGCGTTTTTCTCCACAAGTAACTTTAGTCCTTCATTTGAATTTTGGATTAGATCCAAGGCTGTTTGTCGTTTAACAAATCTACAATCTTTGTCATTGATCTAGTTGAGCAGGAACAGAGATAAAAAAGAAAAATTATTACAGCAATAATGTAAGGAACTTTGCCAATATAGATTAGGTTGCAACTTGCAAGACAGAATGACAACAAGAAAAATGCTCACTTTTGCCGAAATGAAATGAAATGTAGTAAAGTTTAGATTTTCATTCTTAGAGATAAAATACGATGGCTAGACAAACTCTAGGTGTCCGGATATTCACAGGAAAATTCTGTAATCTAGAGTCTCTGAAATGCCAGTTCCCGAGTTCTGGGGGAAGATTTGACCTGCAGAAATATATCAAGTCCACCCACTCTGATTGTTTTTTTGTTTGGGGGGGGGCTACGCCCCTCAATTCTACCTTTGGGGGCTATAACACTCCTAAACTCCCAGTTCCCCAGGCTATGACAAACACCCTTTCTTCCAACATTCCTTGCGTTATGCATGAAATACCTGTTGTAGGAGCAATGTTGTTCAGTTCACGCTATCAACTATTATGGAAAAACTTTTGTTGGTATGAAAAATTCAAACCTCAAGGATTCTATCTCCGGGAGCTAGTCCGCCATTCTTTGCAGCTACTCCTTTTGGACGAATCTTTGTAACAAACAACCCAGTATCCTCTCTCATGACAGGTCTATCCAACCCACCCTTGATATTGAAGCCATAATTTGCTACAAAAAGTAGATCAGAACCACCATCAAATTAAATACTAACTAAGAATATATTAATATGAAAACATATAGATGTCGAAATAAGATAAAATCTGTAAAGACTAACATAGTCTGTTGTTTTGTAATAAGTTATACAGGCACGACAGCAGGTCGCCCTCAAAAATGTGCAGACGGTCTCAACTTTAGGTTGTGGGCAGGGTTTACCTTTATATTAATGTCTAAAAATTGGTAAAAACCATTTTGGTTGTCCCATCAACATGAAGAACCTTCACCAAGCGTTAACCTGGGGTTGGTTTTTCAAAGATGGATTAGCGCTAGCCCTGAGTCAAAACTTAACCTGCTGTTTTGGTCTGGGTACATCTGTATGTTCGTTTATTTCAACATTTTAGAAAATGAAACTTCTGTTGATCTAGACAAGATTTGTGGAAGAATATCTCCATGTTTATAAATAGGCTGTTGAGAAGTTTTACGTTAACCCAGGATCAAGCTAACCAGCTTTTGAACAACAGCCCTCTGTAGTTTAAACCCTGCGCCAAAATGTCTCTACATACCCTCGGGTATGGACTTCACGAGTTCCACAAGCTTTTTGAGCCCAGTCCCCACAGGCTGCGCTTTGTTTGCTTTGACATAGATTTGAGAGTCATCAGACAGTTCTCCAGCCTAAAACACAAAACATACATGTATAGCATGTAAGACATACATATATACATGACAAAACATACATGTATGCATGTATATCATGTTTAATGACGTTATCAAACTTTGAACACGCAAGCATCTAGCTTATAAATAGTTGGCTTTTCGAAATACGTGGCATTCTTGTGAAGATGACTTAAATTATAGTCGAAACGTAAAGAATTAAAATGTTAACAATTTTCAGAGTGTTTATTGTTTTGTGTTTTATTATCACGTAAGAGTTACACCATAGTAATTCTTTTTAATTATTCAAGGTCTTTCCTTTGTTTCTTTGTTCCAAACAAAGATTTCAGCATTTTTCCTTGTTCCGCAAGCTTACAAGTTCTCTTCTTTCTCATAATCTTTTAGGCTTTATCTCCGTGTTCCCATTACAAAATCTGTTCCCTAAACAAAATCTGTTCCCTTCACAAAAATATTATTCTAACTAGTATCAATAACAAACCTGTAAATATAATACTTTTTGTTTGTAGAAACACTACGTAAATTTGTTACTGTAAAGCTTTCAATCCGTAAGCCCGGATCTTCATCAGTGCTAATAATTGTAATACACATATTATTAGCACTGATGAAGATCCTGACTTACGGATCGAAAGCTTTGCAGTAATAAATTTACGTGGTGTTTCCACAAACAAAAAGTATTAATGTTTTATCGCCATGCAAACCTACAAAGAACTTAAACCTGTGAATGTAATGAGCAAAACTTTACTTTACTTTACACTTTACTTTTCTCAAATTATTATTCATACCTTATGTGCCAAAAATTCTAAGCTATCTCTAAGATATATTGTTTATTCATAAGCTACCCATGCATATCAAATTAATGAAAAAAACTATAATTGCATATAGGATACCTGGTGAGCGAAGCTCATGTATTTAAGTTAAATTCGAACAACCATCCAAACAAAATTTTAACACAGTGATAAAATTCTCTCCAAGTAACACAGAAAGATCGTCTAGAAATCATTTTGTATGAACATGTCATGTTAACCGATCTATGGAATCATTTATATCTTCAGTGTGTTGTTAATATATGGTTTATATTCTTCCGGCTGGCACTAAATTTTATCTAGTCTATATTATCTTGTCATACTGCGATATAATCTCAGTCATTCTTTACCCCACGTAATATGTTTTTAGGCCGATTTCAGTAATTGCGTCTAGTATTAGTTAGAAATGTCGTGAGATGACATTTTGTGGCGTAAGAAGGACTTAGAAACGGTCACGTACAACAATAAGTTGAGCGTATAATTGTACCTTTATCAACTGATCAGCTGATAAGACGTGTAGACTTTAAGAATAAGATCCACTAATCATACTAAGTTAACATTATGTTCGTTTGTAAGAGTGGAATGAAGATATTGTAAAATCTGTAACTGTTTCAATGAACAATGCAGGTACACAGGTAAAAACACACAAGTTGTTGCAGATTGTTGTCAAGCCGACTCTGATCATGAATGTGTTCGCACTGTTTGTTCTCAGTTAATTGTTGTGACAAGTCTAGAACAAGCTGTTATATCATCTTGTTACAAGGTTGATGACGATAACAGACTTGCTACAAGTTGTTGCCACAAGACTAATACAGGCTGTTCGTTTAACAAGTTGCGACGAGCTTGTTGTCACTATATCAATTACTTATTAATAACTTGTTACGGACTCGATATCAGACTTGTTGGAACTTGTTGCGAGTCTGTTGGCTTCATCAACCTTGTTACAAGATGATAACAACTTGTTCCAGACTTGTCAACAACAGGGAACAAGCAGAGCGAACAAATCTTATTGAGAAGCTGTGAGATCTTCAACGTGTAGTGCAGATTTTGAAACACCGCTGTATGGTTACATACTGTATAAAGATATATTTTGATTTAGCGGATCTACTAGCCATTAAACATCCTGTCAGGTTTAGTAGGTTTTAAACTATCTATATATACTCGATCACGAATATTACTAAATCTTGAACATATTTGCCCTCAAACATTCAATAATTCTTATAGTCGTGCATCATTACACCAATAAAGGTAAATAAAGTTCTACACGACGGACATCATTTGAAATTGCAAAGTTTCCAGGATAATGTAACGATAGAGATTTGTACCTGAATTTTAGCATAGAGGCTCAACAAATGATCAATTTCATTATCAGCTCTTGTGCTTGTCCGTCTCATTGAAAATAGTTGCGTTTTGTTGTGGAGTGCACGATTCAAATGCACGCTTCGTTAACTCAAATAAAAGTATATTCATCAACTTTACAGCGTTGCTTCATCATTTGATATATAAGACACCACATTATTTATCCAGTTGTATAGATATACAGAAGATTTCCATTCCAAAATCCAGGTAAAATTCACGAAGAAACTGTAATACTGAGTAACGCTCCCACGATATAGGGAAAGGTTATACATGCATAATGATGATTGAAAAACTAAATGCTTTTCAAAAAAGACAGCAGGATGTAATTTATTCTAGACGGTTTATTGAATAGCTGCTGGTAAAATTATGAGTAATTATTGTGAAATTAACATACAGATAATGTCTGCAAGTTTAATTAAAAATCTAATGTTGATGCATTATTGATTGACCTGATCAAAATATTGTACAATGTGATGTGATAATTTACAATATGGATATTTGGTTTAGTACTATATTTGAAGAGAATACATGTGTATATGTATTTCGTAGTATGATATATAATAGGAAACAATCTCAGTTTACTAAAAATTCAGTTATAGTACTTTTTATAATTCATGAAAGCGAAAATAAAGAATTGTGGAATTAAGAATTAGGTCTTCATACAAATAAAAAAAATCATTTTCTGTTTTTGATTTCGCAGATGAACTATGCTGCCAAATTTAGGGACGCTTAAGTTACTTTCCAGTTGCGAGTTCCAATGCAAGCTTTTTGCTAGCGCTCCCGAAGTACAATTCAATGGCTAAGTTCAACCTATAATTTTGGCTCGCCTTAGTTCGTGGTAACCAGGTCCATACAATTGCGGCATGGAAGAACTAATCATTTGGTAACAATGAGAATAAAATTCCGCACCCACGCTAATAACAGACTCGCACCGTGTGATTGCCGAGCTTTACTGATTGATGAATATTCGGTTTTGTAACGCCAGTGTCAATGTAGGTGGACACAATAACAGACAGCTGTGGCGTGAAGAAGAATGCAAAATATAAACAGAACTTCGGCGTCTCGCGAGCTAAGGCCCTTTGCTGAAAACGTCGAAGTTGTGTTTATGTTTTTCCAGGTAGTTGCACATCCTTGATACCACAGCTGTCTGTTATCACGTCTCTACTTGCACTGCCACTAACAGTGTTCGAGAATTGAAATTGCATCTTAATAACATATACATGTAAATGTACAATACTCCGCACTTTGACACAACCCCGTTCCCAGGCTCTTTCCTCTACGCTCCTAGAGGAAAGAGCCTGGGAACGAGGTTGACTTTGACAAAGGTCAAAGCTTATTCCAGTGTGTTCCCATATAAATTTAAACTAACCAATAGGCAACAGATCGATAAACAGCATAGGCGTATGAGACGGGGGAGGGGGCAGCTCTCCAGAAAATTTGAAAAATCGATAAATTTTCAAAGTGAGGAAAAATAATGGGGGGAATCAATTGAAAAGCAAGAAATATGTTTCATAACGGTGTAATGTGCTCCCCCCCCCCCTCCCCGTCGACAAAACGTTTGCAAGTTCATGTTGTATATTTACAATACTTCGGCAAACTGATTGCGGGCTAGAGACCTACTAGAAATCTTCGGAGACTTTTTATTGAGGTCTCTAGTTATGCTAGTTTGTATTATATTATGTAATAAATTATTTACAGTCAATCACTGCAATATTAAAAAAATATATGTACTTACAAGAGAGAAAAAGAAGAGAAATTGTTCTTATTAAAGAAGTGAATACTAATGTTGTGGTCTTGTAGATGCATTTGGGTTCTTATCAGAATTAGACTACAATATTCTATTAATTGTATACATATAGCAGATTGTATGCACCGAGGTCGGGCATACATTCTGCTAATTTTTTCCCTCCCTTACGCCTATGCATCGCAGGTCTAAACATTCAAACTATTCAAACTTTAAAATGAGAATTATTAATTTGCACAAATTTTATTGACGTCTTTACAAAATATTTTCTATACTTCAGCTTGATCAGTTTGTAAAGAAAGTATGCATGTTTTACACACTCTACCGAACTCGTAATCAAATCCCTCCAAAACGGCATTCAAATTCAAATTTTTATTTGAGACACTATCGTCCTCTATTCAAAGCTATACAATTACGAACAGAAAGACCTTTATGAAATTTACAAAACATGCTTTTTTTTTAAAATGCTAACTGTGATATGAAACAATTGCTAGTAGATTATACTTCCAGTTTTATCGTTATTAACATATTTTGAGCACGCTATTCTAGATTGACTGACGCCTACGCTAAAGAGCTTGATCGAGACCACTTATAGAGAATGAACTGTTAACATTTAGAGATATATAGCTACTTCTGATGGCTCTGGGTAAGAGATTGCTTCGAAGCAAGAATAAACATATTCAAATTTAGCTGAATATTATTTGGTGATGGGAAAGATAAGCACGATTTAAATTATAACAAAACCTCGGCTGGTATAGGGATACAACTACCTGAAAAATACAAGGAGAACTCCGACGTTACGAGTGAAGCCGAAGCCCCTTCGTCAGAACTTTTTATGAAATTTCAGGCATGTCTCAACCTTAGCTTACAGCATTTATACTTGATTGTATTTATAACACATTGGCTCTATTATATCATCTATCATTACTATAGACAAAATAGTAATTTTTTTTACGAAAGATCATTCCACATGCTTGACTTGAATAATCTGAAGGCTTATCTCGCCATCCAAGTGGCTAGAGAGCGCTTGCGCATGCCCACTCTGGCGAAGACCATCGATCAGCCAATCATAATGCTTAGGTGCGTCACATGATAAACTTAATTGCTACCAACGATACCGCCATAGATATAGCCAATTCTAGATTGCACCCTACCCTTATTAATGGACTATACAGCTTAAAATCATGTATGTATGATATTTTCGATCACTATTTCAACAAATCTAAAATAGCAGCAACTTGGTTTGGCTGTAAAGATATACCGTTTTGGTAGTGTACTCCAATTCGAGGAAAATAAAACACTTTGCATGGGCGCAATATTTGAAGTGATACTAGAGCCACGCTTCATTGACACTGGAGAATTCCAGAAGATACGACTTTCAAAATCTTCCAAAAGCATTGCCACAAAAGGTTCTTCTCAAAATCTTGTTTTTAAACAACGGAACTTAGATATTTACATCCCACACACAGTCTGGTAAATGTTTCCTGAGAATATTAACCGAATTAGCTAAACTTGAGCAAATTAATTAGCATAGATTTAGCCAAATACCACCAAATTCCTCAACGCATCGGAACGAACTAGAAGCTAAACGTTCCATAATTCCCTAAATCAAGCCCTAAATAGTATTATGTTGGTCTTCCCTTTCCTTATATCAGCAAGATAAGCTAAGAAAAGCGAATGTTAAGTCGTTTCGGTTTTAGCTCAGTGTTATTTAGCAAAGTGCCACAAATCGAAGGTGGATGTACAAGCTCATTACGTTGATCCAGATTTGGTTATAATGCCTATCATAACTTTAGATCTGAAATCAAACGGACTTAATCATTGCTGGTACGTAAGAACATCCTTATACTACAAGTATGGAGTATTAATTATCCCCCAATATGTCACGTATAAACTTGACTGCAATTATATAATCAACGTTTCTAGTGCTCAAATGGCAAGGTATTTAACTGGCTAAACGTTACTGTACCTCTACATGCAGTTATCAGTTAGCTATAGATCATCTGCCATTTTGGTAAAAAAGTGAAGATTTATGGTAGAGAAATACAAGCGAGTTAAAATATGTATGATGAATATGCATAAATATATAAAACAAATGGATTGATCGTAACACCATAGAAAATGCGATATTACCACAATTTGTTCAATGTAACAGTCCTGACATACATTCTTTGTGAAAATACTTCAGTATTTATATCTTAAATAGCATCAGACGTGGTTAGAGTACAATATATACTAGAGTAATTAATATAACGTACCGACATTCCTTTAATCCAGAGAGTTTCTGTGGACACAACTCACTGATCATTTAATAATAGTTGATTTCCTTGCTTACTTTGTTACCAAACACATTGATACTATAAACACTAACGTTTAACCATGTTGACTAAGTCTCAATACCATGATATAGCGAACGGAGACTATTTCAGGCGTATTCAGCGCTGTGGCACAAGATCGATAATTCGTTCATGCAACATTAGCCAATGTTGTCTGAATGTGGTTAGGCTTCATTGAATCGCTTTGTGATTCATGCAAATTTTTGACGCTAACATTGAAAGAAAGGTGTTATGTTTCATTTATTCGAGACTTTCAACTATCCTCGAGATCTGTCGTTTATGTGACAAGCTTGTTTCCGAAGTGTAAAAACTTTGAGGGTCTCCTTGACAGGAATCTAACATGATACCCTAGGACTATAGGCTGCAGCAGCCAGTATTCAACGGTGAAAAAAATGAACTGTATATCTACATGCTAATTTTTCAATATTGATGACCCGGTGTACAAGGCATGCACAGCTTATGGGAGGAAGAAATAGGGGTATATTGATGGATAAAAATATTGATAGATAAATATATGAAAATAAATAGATAGAAGGTGAATACAATTAGGAAGACAAGCAACACATCTCCTATATATACAGACGCGAGGAAATACAAAGCCATTCCGATATGGAAAACACAAAGAAAATACATAGGAAATACAAAGTCAAAACGATAAATAATTGAATCAGAAAACCCGTGGTAAGAGTCTAGATAAGCCTTTTCTATAGGAAGTCCAGGGACATTCTCCCCAGAAAAAAATTGAAAATCTGAGGGCTCTGAAACGCCATTTACTGCATTTTGAGAACACTCTGGTCCGCCAGATAATATATATTCAAAATCGTACAAGGCCCGCGCCATTAAAAATGGTCTGAATTCAAAAGATCTTTAGACATATGTAGGACTTGGTGTAAGCCAATGCTGCAAGAAAGCCTTTCAGCCTATTTAACATCGAATCGGAAAAACCGTGATAAGAGCCTAGAAATGCCCTCCGAACTGCATCAAAATGATGTAGTAATACGGTGCTGCTTCTACAATCGAGATCAGGTTATCGATTGAGTTATTAAATAATCATCCAGCATAATTAATTAAGATCAAATTAAAATCTATTTTCCGTGAAAATATTGGCGCGACACATTAATGTCGCAGTCAGTCGGAGCCTTAGTTATGCGGGCCTTAATGCACTGTACTGTATGCAGTTGAAACAAATATCCACCTAACTTAATTTATACTTTATACTCATGAGAGTAAAATCCACATTGATTTAAAATTTGAAGTAGTTGTATACATACGGCATATATACCTATACACTCGGGCAGACCGTTCGAGATTTGACAACATCTCATACCAGGCAGAATTGTTTTTGACTAGAAATAAGAACTAGTTAAGAACCAACTCAGCCTGATCCCTCACTAAGCCACGGAGTATATAAGTACCACTTCAGCCTGACGTAAAAATAGTGGGGTTTTTTGCAGTTTTTATTGTATACTACACACTGACATCACCCAATAGTGTCAAACTATCGGTGTACGGATCGAATTTGCGGTTGTGTAGGTATAGCCTCTTAAATCTATTATTATATCTTTATTTAACCATGATTTAACTAATTGTAAAATTTAATATGTAAGTGTAACTATTGTATATATTTTATCATCACGCCCCTCTTGGAAATCAGCAAATGCTGAAGGGGTTATAGCGTGTTTAAATAAAGTTTTATCTGCATCTACAACCCGAAATTTCGTTCAAAGGAAAATACAAGCAGAGGCTGCAAGCAGACTCAGGGTTGTAGGCCGTAGGTTCGATTCCTGTTTGATAACTGGCTATGCTTTTCCCGCGGCTCGAAATGTCACCATCTACATGACAGAAACCCTTCAACATTTTGTTCTATCGGGCGTGATGCCCAGAATATTGAATATTTCCTTTCATATATACATGCATGGAAGTCACTCGACTTACTTTAAAGCGAGAAATTGGCTTTGGAGTAGAATGTGGTTTTCCATAATATTCATCGAGGAACTCGAGAATTTCGTTGTAGTTTTCATTAAGAACGTCATCACCTTTACTGCTACTACCAGAGAGTTTGGACTGCTCTTTCTGCATGGTGGAATACCATCACAAATCTAAAATCAGTAAAATACAAAATTAAAAACAAGCTGCATGAGAACCCTGGCTGATGGCATGCCAACTTCACACGCGTGTAGAAGCAAGACAATTCAATTTAATATACTGTTCATTTTAAAGACAAAACTACCAGTTATATAAAAAAATTAACATTTGTTCTCACTCTGTTAACTTTCGGGCATACCTAATTTTAGTGGTACTGACCAATTTGTACAGTAATCAAAAGTGAAAATGTGCAGTGATAATAATTTGTGGTGATAAATCCGTAATTAATAATCAAATTGATGCAACTAAAAACCACCTATTAGGGGCGGACCATTAGAAAATGGGGGAGGGGGGGTGGCAATTTCAGAAAAAAAAATCGTGCAAGGTCAGTTCAGAGGAAAAAAAAATCTTGCAGAAACCCAGCGTGGGAAAAAAATATCTTGCAAGTTATTAGACCAACATATATTTAGGTAAAGTTATAAACCTCAGAGAATAGTAAATCAATGGAAATATATAAACGTAAAAAATTATACATAATGTAGACTGTAGTTATATTAAACATACACATCTCAGTCTAAAATATTCAGTTGTACTGTCTTAAAATAACCTGTATTTAAAATATAAAGTTGATTTATATACAAACACTATATATTAACAAATAACAACATAAAATAACAAAAACAGAAAACTTTCACCATGTTATCAGTATCAGTTGAATATAAATGTTATCTTCCTTTTAATATCACAGCATGTTTATATTAAAAAAAAAATCGTGCAACACAAGCATGGCTGAAAAAAAAAATCTTGCACAACGTTGTTGCAAAAAAAAATATCCTGCCCGAAAAAATTGCCACCCCCCCTCCCCCATTTTCTAATGGTCCGCCCCTTACTTAAGGAATGTGCAGTGACAAACATTCATAAAATTAAGCATGTTGCCGGGTGACCAACATGCACGATAAAATGGCTACGGCTTATTAACGTACCAAATTGTTCACTCCGATCCATGACCATATATCTTAGTAGGTCTGCATTAATATTTATCGACCTCACGTTCTAAAGCACATTATGTGACATAAGCAATCAAGTAGTTTTACTCCATGTAAATTCAGTTGACAGTTCTTTCCTTGATAAGTTTCACCTTCTCGACTCGTGCAAGATTAATTGGTCGAACGAAGATGAGAGTGTCAAGAGTTGACAAGCTAGAGCTCATGAGAGCCTTTCACTGACAGCTCTCGTGTCCCAATCTAACGATACAAGCCGTTGAATGGATATTGACGAGAAGCGTTCAAACGCGAGAGAGGATTGCAAACACTCTCAATTCTCGTTTGACCGAGACTGTTTAAACCGTCATTATCAGTTTCTTGACGACTTTCTATACGCGGTTTGTGAATTGGAAGCATTTTTAACTCCCGTTTAATTTATAAGTCTCAGATTAGATCTCACTTTGACTTTGTTATATATAATCAATTTAAAATGCAGTAGAAAACATGATTAAGGCCCCAGTTACACGATACCAGATTCGTATCGGAGCGACATCAATTAAGGTGTTTTCCAGTCCTGTCTGCTATTACAACTTTTCATAGTCATATCAGAAGTTTTTGTTTAACTATGTTATATTATCATAATATTAAGTGCCAAATTCACCTCGAAGCAGTAAAATTTGATGTCGCTCCGATGCGAATCCGGTCGGTATCGTGTAACTGGGGCCCAAGTTAAAACCAACGAATTTACCTGATAAAATTGATTTAATAAAACCAGATACCATCTCTCTGACAACCACTTGAATTCAGGCAGGATAAACCAACATTTTGTCCCAAACGTGGTAACCAAAGTATGTTTAATTAAGAAAAACTTATATGACGAAGTCACCGGCATATATTCAGGCGATACACTATACTTAGGGTAAACGTCAATATTCGCTTGCTTCGAACCACATTCCCAGACAAAATGTCCACGCTTTGAAGACCCGATCAATGTACAAGAATTTGAACTTATTTTAATTCAATTCAAATATATTCTTTGCTGTTTGTACATTCAAAAATCTTGGCGCTGAGCTGTAGTTAATGATATTCGTTGTGTATTTAGTGAGGTTTTTCACCCACACACAAGTTCGCTAGGACAAAAGATTTTCACAATTCATTGGGTGTAAGTGAGTCTTCAGTACATAAGAGATTATTAATGAAGTGCAAGTTATTAGTGAGTGACAGTTTTCGTGTAGTTAACCAGCGCTCAGAAGAATGTCGAATAATTGTACTGCACATTCCAAGCGCGAACAGCAAGATCGGTGGTACATCAAGTTTTAATATTTTCAGCTGTTTAGGTAGCCGATGACCATAGCTCCTTTTTGCTTTTGGCAAAACCGAAACTATTGAACTAACATCAATTGTTAGAATTTGAATGCTCTAGCACTAAGCTGAACGCAAAACGCACACGCCGATTTTCTGCTCTTCGCAATTTAAAGCAGTTTCATAAACAGTTTCTTTATATGCATAAAATTTACTGTCTTATGTCAAACTTTTATGCACTTCAGATTTGTGGGTTCAGCAGAGTGCTGAGGCATTCACATTCTAACAATACGTTATTTCAATGGATAATAGACAATAGTTTTGGTTTTTTTGGGAGACTCTGTATATTTCACGCAAAAATCTTTATATTATTCCTATTATACTTTTGGCACTTGGAATGTACATTTGAATTTTATTTCTTGTGACAATCTTAATTGAAATAGCTGGTATATAGGATATACAAACACGAGTCAAATTATATAGCTTGCCGATTTTTTAGTTGACTGAAAATGTTTGGATTCCGATAACCTTATGATTGGCGAGAGAAATTAACTTAGTAAAATCGGCAGGATCGCAGTCATGATTTTCTTCGTGTTTTCTTCACGATTAACGAGATCAGCAAACCCTGCTTGGAACGGAGTGGGACGTTAATTATTCTGCAATTGAAATAATCTGCCCGGACTTCAGTATTCTCGAATTTTCGTTGCATCTATTAAATGCTACCCTGGTTGCCAGAGGTTCTGTATCTTTCGCCTTATTCCCGCTCGTATATTTATTTTACGCGAGGCGAAGAGAACCTCTGGTGGCACGCGATACAAATCTCACTTCCATGCTGACGTTGCCGTTGAGAACTTGCAAAACCGGTTTTATATTTTGTGACGTTTTTAAACTTCCGGGTTTGTCATACTACCAAAATAGCTCTCTTCAGACTGTTTGGCAGCCTTGTGTAAAGTATTAAAAATAAGCAGCCCAAACATGTAGGTTATTCATTAGAAACATGTAGATTATTCTCGCAACGCACAAAGCCACCTTATATACTGATTGTTAAATTTGTGGAATGCCGTTTGTAATAGCGAACGTTAGGAACGTCTAAAGTCAAAAGTGAAAGAATATAAATATATAAATATTTATATATATATATGTGTGCAACGGAGCCAGTATGTACGTTGTCCTTAACAGACAACGGGAAAATATTGGCAAAATAAATCATATTAATAACTATTAAAGTCAAAGAATTACCAAAATTTAAAACCTTGAACGATATAAAGCAAGTGAGTGACCAACACTATATATTTTACAAATATTAATACTGTAACTGAACATCTCATGCCGTCAACTCAAGTCATGCCGCGATGGCAGGTCTTCTCCAGCGCAGAAAATCGTTTTATAGCGAAACAAACTAAGTTAATCTCAAATATATAAACCCACACCAAGTAAAGCATTTTAATACGTTCGTATTATTTCTGCATTTTGTTTACATCATGTTCTCTGAGATTTATAAACAGGTTTTTTTGTCTAGCCAATCGCATCACTTCATGTGACTGCTAATTATAACTAACCAATCATGTGCTTGGTACAAATTTTGTACCAAAGGAAGAGAGATTTGTATCGCGTGCCACCAGAGGTTCTCTTCGCCTCGCGTAAAATAAATATACGAGCGGGAATAAGGCGAAAGATACAGAACCTCTGGCAACCAGGGTAATTAAATGCTAAAACAGTGTAAACTATTCAAAATTCCACTCCAGGTTTTCGCGCTAGATAACCCGCTCACTGTGTTTTGAAAGAGTGGATCTTTCCCGCCTTTGGTTACAACCAATCATAAGGTTTGATCAACTGACCAATCACAGGACAGGAAACGAAATTGTGCCTCTTTACAACATGGTCAGCGGAATCCTTAAAGGTAGCCATTTTGTTTATTTCTTTCTGAAAATTTAATATTTCTTTGGCATTAATATTCAAGAAATTCCAACGTTTATGTTGTTTTCATATATGTTCAGTAAAGATAAAGTACATGTGCAAAAATTAGGCTATGTTTAGGTATAGCTTAATCCTGGTGGAGGGTTTTTATAAAGCACGTTTAACGTATGATGTCGTCTCGAAGAAAAGTATAAATATTCTGCAGAATTTGGCACGAGGTATGTAGGCTATGTAGCTTGGAAAGGCATTTCACAATAAACTTTAAAGGTTTACTATGGAGCCTTCCTACACTATGTAGACTGTAATCCACCCTCCACACACAGATTGCAGATGGGTTCCCCACCCCCCCCCCCCCCCCCCCCAGTGTGTAAATCCATGTTGATGATATGATCAGCCAATCATGTTCCCACATTTAGAAACAGACTTGGCAATGGTTAATGTTATTTTTCTTCATATAGGAAATTCAACATTAACTTCAGTCAACAAACCAGCTTCTATATTTCCATTCCTGTCTAATCCATTGCAATACAATGAACATCAACAAGAAATAAAATGTCCCAAACATTCTGGTTTTAATATCTCTTTCCCATCCCTGAAAAACTTTATAAACAACAAGAAGCTTCCATCTATAAATTTTGACAAAAACATCAGAAATCAATATTTCGAAGAAGAAATACTGGACATTGAAGGAAGGAACAATATCTATTGGATGGGAAGCCTACTGAAAAAACGTCGCAGAAAAATGAACCGACAGAAGTATAAAAAGCGAAGAAAAAGGGATAGATTTAAGAGGGAAGCTTTGAAGAACCTTCGAGAGAAGAAACGCCAGAGAAAGGAAAGAGCCGCCGAACGAAAACAAGCAATTCTTTCAAATATGGTTGTGAATAAATCTATTTCCAAGAGACGAGCTAGATATCTTTCTCATAAACTGCTCCCAGGTGTTATTAAGGGACAAGGTCTTGGATAATTCATTTGTGTACATGAAAGTGATGAAACTTTAAATACAACGTTTTAAACTAAAAGACAATGTTTTTATTGCAGTCACTATATTTGTTCCCCTAGTGTTCATACAACACTTTATTCATAGGTTTCATATTTTTTATGCATCTTATATTATATAATGATAAATTTCTCAGTCTTCTTTTACAGTATAAAATTTAGTTATTCTCCTGAGTAGATGCAATTATTTCATCATCAATATTGGACAAATCATCTTCACATCTTCACTACTAAAATATATAGAAATAAAATATTTGTCATTTATGGTTGCTCAAACACAACACGTACCAGACAGAAGTATGGATGACCAAAAAAGAAACACTTCACCTTCGATAAAGCATTTGTTCACATATAAAATGTTTCTGCATCTAATAAGATGGTTGTGGCTGACTTGGTTTAGGTTCCGGTATACCTTGGTATTCCTGCTCGCCTGGAAACATGGAGAAACCGTTTGAGAAACATTTATAATATCTCTGTAATACATAAAATATGATAATGTACCTGGAGAGGAGGTAAATGCCTGGGTGACTCTGGTATAATCAAATGCACCTCCATGCTCTTGATATCCAAGTAAAATAAATATGATTGTAATAGGCTAAAAATACAAAGAGTGTATTTCATTTGATGAATGTGGGGTCCCAGCGATGGACACTATAATTGAAAGAATACAGATTCAAAGAACTTTGATGTTTCGAGTGAAGGCCCTTTGTCTGGAAATGTACTTTGAAATGACAGTATATATATCTCCTTCATCTACATTTCAACCATTCTTTGAGAAAAATATCTGTCTTTCACATTTATAGTTAGTATTAAAAAACTCAATAATTCAGGAGGAAAACACAAAGAAAAATCATAAGCGTGTCGTATCTTTATATGTGATAAAAAATCATGTTACATAAACTTTAGCTTTGATTTTCTCGGTTTAGACAAAGTTTATTTTAAAAATTACTTCGCCAATGAACTTGTATAAGATGAGTAGTTTTTAAGCCATTTAAAGCACTTGCAGTCGTGTTTTATCACATATAAAACACTCTGCTACGCGTTGTGTTTTATATGTGATAAAACAATCCTATGCGTGCTTTAAATAGTACGTAAGTCACTTAATTAATTACCTTTAAAAATAGGTTGATGAATGTAAATCTAAAATTGACATAGGTTAAGGAGAGAAAATTGGACCAGTTTACAGGCTGGGGCCTGTTAGCTAGAATTCTAGCTGACAGGCCACGCTGCTTTGAAATGGCGATATATAGAAAATGAGATAGCAACATTGGACACAAACTCTGCCTAAATTGCAATAGTGACATGGAAAAGGAGAAAAAACAACGAAATTCCGAAAGTGACATCGCAATATTTTAGAGCAGCAATATTGCTTGTTTTTAAAATCAGACAAGTGACATGATTACCCACCCTTAAGCCGGTTTTCCACTAGCGAATTTTTTTGTGCAAAGCGACCTTTTTGCTTTATCAGCATCCATTTTGCATCCTTTATCAGCATCCATTTGTTGACGTAATAAGTGATATTGAGAAAGGAAAAAGGACACTTCGCGCGCGAGAATTTGCTAGTGGAAAACCGGCTTAACAGCTGGGCCATTTCACAGCATGATTATGCATTAACTATTGAGGGTAGCACTAAAGATTTTTTATAAGGATACGCAACAGCAAATCTTCTGTCAGAAGACTGTTTGTCTATAAATCAAAACAGAACACCAAGCTTTGAGAAAATATACAATTTGTAAAAATTTAATACAATGCACATTGGAGCAGGGCAAAAAAAACTTTTTAATTTTTACATACTTAGATATGAATCATACCAAATTCCGATCAAGACACAATCATTTAATAGAGCAAACAGGACAGATATAAGAAACTAAATAAATGATGAAAAATCATTAAAAACTTCTGAGTGTACAAAAAACCAAAGCAGATGGTCTTCAAGAGTAGTGATAATGGTCAGGTGGTCACAAAAATTCCAGAAAATTGGTCCGGGATAAGGATTCCAGATTCCTATGATGTTTGGATTCTGGATTCCACTGTCTGGATTCCGGATTGCAAAGCTACTAAAAGTCGGATTCTGGATTTCCTTACATGGGGCAATACAATGATCTGATAATTATGGTGATAGTTTTATTATGTTGGTGGTGATGGGTTTGACTATGTTTGTTGCGGCTGATGTCAATATAATTAACCAAGTTTTAAACAATTAACCAGGGTCAAGTTGGCATCGGGTGTCGTATTAATCTTTAATTAAATAACACCCTAATATTCACCCTAATCCCTCCAACGAGTGCCCGTAAGTTAGTCAAAGAGGGTGGTGATGTCAATATAATTAACCAAGTTTTATTACCACTTGATTGGCATCATGACTTGATGGTTGAATCACAACCCATACACCAAATGTTAACATCATTAAATGACAAAACAAGTAGCTTGATGGCAACCATTTGAATGACTCTAGTCTGCAGAGTAAAAGAAATATAAAATTTGAATGCCTCTAGTCTGCAGAGTAAAGAAATATAAAATTTGAATGCCTCTAGTCTGCAGAGCAAAGAAATATAAAATTTGAATGACTCTAGTCTGCAAGTAAAGAAATATAAAATTTGAATGACTCTAGTCTGCAGAGTAAAAGAAATATAAAATTTGAATGCCTCTGGGTCTGCAGAGTAAAAGAAATATAAAATTTGAATGCCTCTGGGCCATTCCA
Source organism: Paramuricea clavata (assembly GCA_902702795.2). Lineage (NCBI taxonomy): Eukaryota > Metazoa > Cnidaria > Anthozoa > Malacalcyonacea > Plexauridae > Paramuricea > Paramuricea clavata. The sequence goes on from CACRXK020001600.1 coordinate 40,142, forward strand.
TTTAATATACACACCCCCCTATGGACGAGAATTTCCGAGGGGGGTTGAAAAAGGCGTTTCTGAGGGGATGTGTGCATCGGCATCCTTTGATCTTTGCGTTTTTTCTGAGGGGTAAGGCAAAAATTTCTTAATTTCTGGGGGGGTGTTTGTGTCGGCACTTTGATCTTTTCTTCTTAGGGGTTCAAAATTTATTGGCCTCGTACATAGGGGGGTGTGTATATTAAATGGAATGGCACTCTAGTCTGCAAAGTAAAGAAATATAAAATTTGAATGACTCTAGTTTTATAGTACAGTGAAAAATCTCAATAATATATATTTATCACTCACCATGAAGTGAACATAAAATGCAGTAAGATAAAAACCTAAAAATTAAAAACTATCAATTGCAAAGTAAAGAAATATAAAATTTGAATGACTCTAGTTTTATAGTACAGTGAAAAATCTCAATAATATATATTTATCACTCACCATGAAGTGAACATAAAATGCAGTAAGATAAAAACCTAAAAATTAAAAACTATCAATGTGTTGTCACGAGATGTGATATGCACATGACTGTGACTGTCGTAATTTTGACAGGAGTGAATCATAATAACGATACTGAAAGTGAACTAACCAAGCTTTAGAGTCAACGCACACATTTTAATAATATATTGTAGGTGAATGTCATACCTTCACTGGTATTGTAGGAAATTCCATGATGATAGTTGCAAATTTGCAACCTACACAAATTCTATATATATTCAATTTTGATCAAGAAAAAATTTGAAGCTTACTTTCACTTTGTGGATAGATATTGATGTCTGTGGATATTTATTGATAGTTGCAGATAGCCATAGATTCTCGATGATAGTTGTAAATGCTCAGTGATAGCTGTGGATGTTTGTTGATGTTTTATTTAATATGCACATCTGAGACTGGACGATTCATTATATTCGTCGTATTTTTCAATTTTTAGCATTCGCTATTTCTTTCCGCCATAAATGAGGGTGTCCCACGGGGTTCCCTTGGAAATGGTGCCATGAATGTTCCCTTGTCCCCCCCCCCCCATTGCAAGATATGCCTTGTCCCTTAAAACCCCTCATAAATCCATTATTCATTAATCCGGATTTTTTAAAACCTGGGGCCAGTTGTATAAAGTATTAACTACATCTCAACTACCCGACTTGTAAGTTGTAGTTATATTGTAGCTTACTCGATGATTTATACATTTCCACTATAAACTATAGTTATTTATACAACTAGCCCCTGTTATTCATTATTCGCCTCCAGTCCCTAGGGGAGCGTTCCTTTAGTGCAGTCCGGATTTGGATCTTCAAATCTAGGGGTGCACCGGATTTGGAATTTTCAGATCCGGTCGGAACCGGATTTGGACAAAAATTCCGGCCGGATTTGAGATAAACCGGTAATGGGGACAATTGGGGCACGGGCAATAGGACAGGTGTAGTGTTGTTAAATATAAAGTTAGAAATGGTATTATACTTACTCATGCATTATAATTTGTTTAAAAGATCAGAATAT